>CM046856.1:47961579-48019372 GCA_025617745.1 Heliocidaris erythrogramma | reverse complement strand
AGAGAAAGAGAAAGAGAGAGCATTCGTGAGTCATAAATAAAAACTCATGAAGAATTATTGATGGCAATTGGGAATTATGATGTCGCGTCATGCTCGTCTTTGGCGATTGGTTGTGCTCCACTTATTCATATTACCTAACTTTATACTATAAATTATACGTTCTACTCAAGCTGCTTAATAGAACCTCCTTATTCATACAGGCTGCCTCAAGAAAAATTGAATAAATGTCGGCTTTTATTCCTTTATGGCAATCACGATAGCAATATTATTTATTTGAAGTGTTGAAACATTATTTCGGGCAAAATAAGACTTGCATTTCCATTATAATTTTTCTGGAATTATTATTAGAAATGCATGCAACCTTGCACACCTATATACATAACATGGAGCAATATATGAGCAAAACTTAATATAAAAAAAATAGGCCTCACTGTTGTCGGTATAGGGCAAGGGAAAGTACACATCCACCAATGCATTAATAACGTTTTTCTAAAAAATCATATATTAGTATTCCATCGCTGACTATAAGACCGCTCGAGGAAGCAAACTGATTTGGAAGCCACTGAACATAATCCAATTGTTTAAGTAATCTGCTTGATGTCAATTATAATATCCCTATATAGTCCAAAGTATATAACCCTATTTTCATCATAATCCTGGCTGAAGTCATCCAGGCTATGTCCTTCTCTTGAGATTATCTGTACTTATATCCTGTCGAGAGAGAAAAAAATGAAAATGAAAATGAAAAGAAAAGAAAAGAAATAAAGATATCTGTGGATGACGTGAAATTTGACATGTAAATTCGTTTTGGCGCCAGTCATAAGTCGAACAAACTTGAAATATGATAAAAATAGAGAGTTTACTCTAAAAAATCTCAGAAAGGGGATGAAAGAAACTTGACAGGCGATTAACTATCATTTGAAAATTATACGAATGCATTCATCTCACTTTGTGTCCAGGAAATAATTTGCATTATCAAATAGATTGATGAGATTACAGGCAAAAGTGGGATTTACTTCCGTTATTATCATAATATGATTTATGAGATTCAGCTTCTACGAATATCAAGCATGTTAATGTTTTAAATACGAGGAAGGTCGAAGGTATTTAATAGATATTGCTTGATTATTGATAAGAAAATGTATAATACATGTTTATCTTTATTAATTTTACAATTAAAGTTTCAAATTAATGCATTTGTTTAATCTTGCATTAACAAAATTATAAACAACAAAATAATAATGACAAAACAATAGCATACTGATATTCAATAATGATATTAATAACGATATTATTATCAACAATAATGATTATTATAACAAAAACAATATTCATGGTAATAATGACAATAATAATAATATTAATGATAACAATAATCATATAATAGTAATATTTATGATGATATAATGATACAAGGCAGTGATAACAATTTTATAACGGAAGTGAACAAAATAGTGAATAGTTAAATAATCCTTGCGGCAATAAAATCAGTGAAACAACGATGTGAAAGATTGGTTTGGACCAAGGAATTTGATATTTCAAAACTTAAGATTATTATTGTTAAGGGGAACCCTTGATTAAAATTTCTTTTTGGTGATGATGTGCAGGGATACCAAGTAATGTCATATGAATCAAAAATATGACCATAATAATAACAGTATCATGATAGTGGGAGAGAAAAATTATATTTTTAATCCAGATGATACACTAAATAATATTTGTTATATATATAGGCTCATACCATGCAAATGCGAACAGGCTGATCATTCCAATCACTAATAAATAATTTGGTTCTAAGAAAGTAAACTGAAAATGAAAGTATTATTACAATCTCACTAAGCTAATAAGGAGCTCAACACTTATTATAAAGGAAATTATGATAAAGACAATTACCCAACGTCGATGCGATATTGTAAATGTATATAGAGTATATATCTACCTATTAAGGGCTAGGGAGGGACGGTTACGGGGTCCATGCATAGGGCTATAGGGGTCATGCACCGCCCCCTCCCTCCCCGACTGAGAATTTTGAAACTCCCAATAGGCCTAATCGGGCAAACCCTTAAACGTCACCTCATATTCGAATAGCGAGTTAATCATGTTCGTAAAATTTACTGATGAAATTGAACTTGTATGGCCGTACGTGAGGGGCTTTTCATCATTCATTTAAAAAAAAAAAAGTGTTTAAACATTGTGCTTACTCGCTTCACCCGCTAAATTTTACATAAAAGTATACCCAGACGTTGTAATTCCGGACAGGTTGTTAATCCGGACAGGTCATTTTTAAACAGTAAATCGAACATGCAAATTGTCACAAATCTTTCACAGGATAGGTTGAAAATCATGTGAATTGCAAATATGGTTTTTAGTGTTACTTGATGCATGTTTTTCGTAAAATCTGACGGAAAAATTGACAGGCTAATTTTTGTTGAGTGTCCGGAAATGCAACCCCCATCCCGTGATATGGCCTAGATCTGAAAGTAGAATTTGAAACAAAATCAGATAAATATTATGAAACACATTTTATACTGGCCTAATGACGTTTTGCCTGTATTAAAAATATCTTACAAAAATTATTTGTACTTTTTGAGCACTGATTAGACAGCAAAACCCGATAGAGGGCGACATTCTTCAAATGATGCGGGAATTCCCACGACCAATTGTTTCGTAAACAATAGCGGTGGCAGCTGGATTAATCTTCTCATATTATTAGGACATGTATTATTGTCTTGCTACTTTTCTTACCGAATATTAACGTGAATTAATTTATTCTGTATAGCCCTGATGGACAGGAAATAGCGTGTAACTACCAAAATCCTTATTGTAAGTGGTAACTGAAACCTTTTTCATACGTGTTTACCTTGCGACGTATGATCGTGTGACTGTGTCAGTGTGTGTGTGAGTAAAGACGAAAGGAGGCCGGAACGGGCCCGGCGCTGCTGGGGCCCCAGCGCCTGCTAGCTCAGTCTCTGCCGAATGAATTGAGACTGAGAGTCCGGCAAGTAGAGCCTAGTAAAGAGGTTACAGCTTTGACAGCTTTGACTGCTTTAGATTATTTTACATTGAATACGAAATAATTTGCAATGCCTGTAATGAGAAAGATTTATTATTTTCTAATAATAGCTAATAATATGCCCAGTAATCCTCAAATTGGCAAGAATCCTACCTAACCTAGGATATAAAAAAAACCCAGCACTGGCAGCAGAACGGAGGTATAGATAGGATTTGTATGGAGCGGAGGTATATAGTGCAGCAAGATCAGATTCGCTGTCAATTGCTAGTGGTCTAGTGGTAAAGGCGTCTGGTCAGACTGTCAGCGTATTCTCTTTCTACACTGCACTCGCGTTTAACTTTAAGGTCCCGGGTTCGAATCCCGCTCTTTCTTGCTGATAATTTTTTCAGTTATGAATCAATAACGATAGCGTTTATTCCGTTATAAATAACTGAGTTTCAACAATGAAAACCAAGAAACTTGACTAATTATTCACTTGTTCAGGCGGATTTAATGGCGGCTGGGCATAATAACGACTTTGGCTTTTCTTTGATTTCTGTGTATTCTTAAGAGGATTTGCTAGCCTAAAGAAAATGTCATCAAAATATGTGCAGGATTGGAGATTCCATTTTAATTAAGTTTTTAACAATTACATCATTAACAAATTCGAGGATAGTTGGAACATGAGATCAAGGCAGTCATGACAATTAAGAACATGTATGATGAAATGAAGCGCTACTGCGCGAAGTGAATGAATGGTTTCCTATTGCATGATTTTATAGTGCTGTAATTAAGAAAGAAAGATGAGATGCCATCATGTTATTTTATTGTTGGTTTGACAATGCCACTGTCATGTCAGCTGATTTTCAAAATGGCAGGCAAAACGACTCAAAAACATACATACATGTAGTCTCCGGACATTGATCCGCTCACACCATCTCATGAACAAATGCATGTATGGCCAGGGGGCACTCAAGCTTATCTGAAGATAAGCTTGTACTCCATAATAGTGTTCACTGGTGAATAGGCTTCAATAGCTTGGGCCAGGGGTCCTAAGGCTACGCACCACAAATATGCGCAATGCGACGCGTTCAATGAACTAAACTTTTGGTGTGAACAAGAATATCATCTACGTTTGACAAGAAGAATGAGTAATTCCCCTTTATTTTTGTGATATTAACACTAATTGAAATTTGGGATGAAATTCACATCAGTCAGCTTCAAAATTAAGATTTGCATTCATTTTTTATGTGTGCGTAGCTTTAGGACCCTTTCATTTTGCCGAACAAGATTTGACACGGCGTAAACATCAACTTAATAAAAATGAATGTTATTGACATTTGTCCGTCTTAATTTTCTCACCAATTTAACTTCAGAATATGTAGAACCAAGATATTTAAAGAAAATTGTATAAACCCCTGATTAAAATGACTTTTTAGAGGCTGGAAACAAAGTGTGTAGCTTTAGGTCCCCCATCATACATCTACTGATGGCTCTCATTTGGTAAAATTTAAAAATTTTCAATAAGTTATACCAGGGAAACTTTACACTTCCCTGGTTATACCGTACATGACTCATTGATAGATTCCAAACTTTGATTTCATTGACAGAGAGGAAGAGAATTATTCTTCACAGATATAAAAATTTCTGACCTATTTAAACATCTTGCATTTTGTGAAAACTGCCATCATGATTTGTGGGATACATGAAAATGCATACAGTCTTCTTAAAACTCAAAATATAGTGCCAAAAAAAGGGGAAAATCGCCAGATAGGGGATGCAGAGAGGAGAGAGTCAACTCATTCATACATCAGTGTACATGATTAATGTTGCAGCAGTGGATGTGTACTTGGTACTGCAACCAACAACAATATGTCACCAAAATTCACACACTAGATTCCCAGAAACAGTTTGTTTTTTCTTTACATTGAATGATTGATTCAAATATAGAACTTTGAACTTTGGCATGAAAGGAGGATATGTTATGAAAGTTAATGATTTACTGCATGTTATACATGATTTGTAATATCTCATAAAGCATTCCTTTCAACTCTCTTGACTACTGCTTAGCAAATATATCTTCTGCACATATATGTAATCAAATAGCAGTACATTGTAAACACTTCCGTCTGTTCACTCTGATATTGTTTAGAAACAGTAGAACATTTGAGTGCAATTTTTATCAAGTAGAATTTATTATTTCATATTTTTTCTTAAAACTGTTTTCTAAAGTATTCTTCCCTTCTTTGTATTTTTGTTTACACTGGTATACCGGTAGCAAATAAAATTACATGGGAGCAGCGAGTAATTCAGCTCTGGTAAACTCTGAAGTAGCCCTGGGTAATAAAACAAAAGAATACATGGAAATAGCTGAAAAAGAATCTCATTTATAATTTGGCAAATCTATAAAAGCTCCAATGAACAAAAAAGGGATTTTGTAACCTGCAATGTAATTTATTCTAAAAAGTCTAGTCACACGTTCATATGAGTCATAACTTGAACAAATATCTATTTTGTTTACTTTAGGTCTAGCCATGAAGAGCAATGGCAGAGTTTGGTGAAAGCCCAAGCTGCGTAGACCAAGAACCCTCCGAGATCATGAAACAGCCAATTAAGAAGCTTGAACCTGCGATCAACAGGTTCACAAAGATCGCCATACCACTGGACCTGGAAAGGCTTGCCAATCACTGCAGGAACATTCAGAAGGTGCATTTATTTTTGACTTCTTTCTGTTCTACTGAGGCTGGGTTTAAATCGGACAAGTTTGCACACAAAGCCTGAAAATTTCATTTCAGATCCCTGTGATAAATATTTTGTGTGGAACTCTGCCTTAGGTCACATTTCTAATTCCTATCCTACTTTACTATTTTTGAAATTCCTCTCCCCCCCAAAAAAACCCCAAACAAACAAACAAACAAACAACAACAAACAACAAAACAACCCAACAACCCAACAAAACAAAACAAAACAAAAAAAATCTTGACAAGGCTGGTGCCTTTTGTAATACTTGTATGATACTGTTGTGTGCTCATCATAGGATGCAAATTAATTCATGTCAATTTTCACACTGTTTTTACTTCAGTTTTATTATCGACGTAAATTACTGTTAACATTTAGATGATGGGTGGACTGAAATATGATGCGTTGATATAGTCACAGGAAGGTCAAAACTTTAGAATGCATTTTCCCCCAAATATACATGCATTATCCTTGCTTCCATTTGTGCCCTTCTGCTGGTATAACAAATGTATTGTGGATGGAAACCCCTACAATATTGCTTAACTTTGGCTTAGAAATAGATTTCCAGATTCTTTTCCAAGACTACACATCAAATAATTGCCCCCCATACTCACATGAATTGTTATCCTGAAGTTAGTTTACAAAGAATAACCATCCAATAATGTTTGTTGAATCACTTATTTGGACTAAAGAGAAAGAATTCCTATGATATTACTTGAAAGCACAAACAACAGATTTTGACAAAACTTCTTGAATTTACTACTTTATCTCAATGGTATTTTCTGTTTTGTTTGTTCAGTTTCAACAACAGCAGCAATGGGATAAACTTAGAGTGGAACAGATCAATGCTAGGAGAACAGTGCAAGTAAGTGTGGGTTGATTGTTGATTACTCTCAGGGTCGGATCCAGGATTTTGTAAAGGGGGGGGGGGGGTCCAGTCGTCCTCCAAAATTCTCTGACACGCAAAAGAAAAAGGCATCGCACATTTTGGGCTCTCTTTATCGTTCAGAATTCTGTGACAAGTAAAAAAAAAGGGTTGTCAGCTCTAAAAGGGGGGCACATTGTACAGTTTTCTTTCAAATGGGGGGGGGGCAGGGCCAGAAGTGCCCCCTCCCCTAAATCCGCCACTTACTCTGCATCACCTGTGTCTGGGAGGGGAAAGTGACTCTTGGGTATTGCCTCCCTTTATACTGATTGAGTTATGCAGGTGTAACATTACATTGGATTTTTTTTTTTCAACTTCAAAAAAAAAGTAAAATGGGTTCTTTTGTCCACTGTAAATAGTTCATTCTATTCTATGAATGGACTAAATATTGATGTCTTAAAAGAATTCATTTGTTTTCTCAAAGTCAGGGATGGCATTCTGATACTTAAATGTATTTAAGTATCAGACCCTAACCCTAACCCTAACCCTAACCCTAAGTCTCAGGTGATGAGACTCGTCAGCAGAAACCTAAAATTCCAGATCCTTTATAAACACAGTCAATATTCAGTTTGCTTATCGTTATAGTCAGTATTCTTTGTTTGCTTTTAAGTTATTCTGATGTCACAACTAACATTGTACTTCTTGTCCAGAATGTTGCTGTTGCCCCAGATATAATATACCCTCTACCCTATTTTCCAAAAAGATAAGATGTGCATAAGCATTAAAGCTGATTGTATCACCCCAGGATCTCACTTTTTCCAACACAAATGGCATAATGTTGTCCAAGACAGATGGCATAATTTCTTCTCTATCTTTTTTTTTTTTCCTTTTTGTAGCAACTCAAAGCTAATGTCAGGGAAATGGAGAAGGTCAGATTGCAGGTCGGTGATGACGACCTGGAGACCTTCGATAGCCAGGTCTCGCCAGTCAAGGAAGATGTCATCCAGGCTGTAGTAAAGGTCATTGAACTTTGTGGGGTTGAAAGTTCACCGCTGGACCCGCCAGTCATGACCCAGTCACTCACAGAGTCACTGCTGAACACCGACGAGAGTCTGCGGTCTAGATTTCGTCATGCTAACTCACTAGAAGGTAAATATAAGACAATTGAGCTACATTGGAGTGTTTAGCTCCTTGGTAGTAGTGACATATGAATGTTCATTTTATGTGAGCATTGCACAAGTTGTAGGGGCTCACAATAGTTAACTGGGGAGGGGGAGGTTTCGAAAGAGACAAACCCTGACCCAGAACTCAACTGTCGAACAGTTTCTTCCACAAGCAGAAACAGAAATAGAAACGGTTACCTCTATTGTGAAGTTTCTTTCTGTGTAAGATATCTTGTTTCCGATTCATCAATGAAACAATACATTCTAAGTCAAAACTTCACTCTTGAAACCTCATTTGTGACAATTGTTAAAAATGTGGGGACCCGAACGTCCTCAAAGCAAAAACTTTTTTCCTCTTACCAGAGACCCTACATATGAATCAGCAAAAAATTTCACTATGCTTCTTGTGTTTACAAGGATATTTTTATAAAATCCTTTCTTTTCTCATCCCTCCTACCTTTGTAATATTCACCCTGTTAGCAAGTAGCCACAGTTCTTCCATGGAGTCTGCTGAATTTATCCCAGAGAGCTTGGCACAAGAATCCAGTGAAGCGCAGCATCCCCTCCTTCACGATCAACAACAACAACTACAGCAGCAGCAACAACAACAACAAACTCAAGAAGTTGCGATGCCCTCACAGGAAGTGCAAGAATCATGGGATATGTTGAAAAATGAACTGGTCGAACTGAACAGTCTCACTCATGAGTTTGCTGCCCAAGTACAGGCAAGTTTTGGACCTAAGGGGTTAATCGGTACTACGACACATGCTCCGGCAGTCACTTTCCGTCAAGGTCAATTTCTTAAAAATAGCCAAATTCCTGAATTCAACCTCTGTCCAAACATTATACTAATCCTAATCTTAACACTAACCTAGACCCCTATTGCAACCCTAACTTTAACCCTATATCTGGGACTAAGTAAAGCCAGCAGAAATTGTTGCTGGAGCAAATGTCTGGTCGCTTATTAATCAAAAGATCATATTTTTATTACCCCTCAATTCTCTTGTCATACCTGTTTTTTTTTAAATTTTCAGTGGGGGCATTGTGGTACAGTGCTGTGTATACATTGTCCTTGAGACTTTTAATCATTATTACTAGCCTGAAATCATGTTAAAGGTACTCTTTGAGTTATGAGAGGCTGGCTAGGCTGTGATACAAACTCTTTTTAGAATTCAGAATAAAGAATACACTATCAGGCCCCCCCCCCTTCTCTGACAACTATAAGACAATAAAGTTACCCCCACATTCTTGTCCCAGGGGTGATTGGGTTAATATTTCAATGGGTAGTTGTACCGGGGATAGGAGGAAGGGGTAGTTGTATGTGGGTAATTTTTGTCTTGCCCTTCGGAGGTGAAGGCGAGACTCAGGGATCCAAATGGCGTCCGTCCGTCGTCCGTCCGTCCGTCCATCCGTCACAAACGTTAAAGTTTACCTGCAAGACTCTCTTAGGACAGATAACTTTGCAACCGTCACTCACTTTTCAACCAAACTTGGGTTGTAGATGCACTGAGGGGACCTGCATGTTATGGTGCCGTTGGAGGTCACATGATAAGGTCAAAGGTCATTTCAGGTCAAACGTTAAAGTTTACCTGCAAGACTCTCTTATGACAGATAACTTTGCAACCATCACTCACTTTTCAACCAAACTTGGGTTGTAGATGCACTGAGGGGACCTGCATGTTATGGTGCCATTGGAGGTCACATGATAGGGTCAAAGGTCATTTGAGGTCATACGTTAAAGTTTACCTGCAAGACTCTCTTATGACAGATAACTTTGCAACCGTCACTCACTTTTCAACCAAACTTGGGTTGTAGATGCACTAAGGGGACCTGCATGTTATGGTGCCGTTGGAGGTCACATGATAAGGTCAAAGGTCATTTCAGGTCAAACATTATAGTTTACCCGCAAGACTCTCTTATGACATAACTTTGTAAACGTCACTTTCCAAGCATTAGTAATGTAGATATATGCAAGCATAACTTATGCAGATTTATGCACTTGGGGGACCTGTTGCATGGCAACAGAGATCACAATATTTCTAGTTATCGCATGTGGGCGAGACACATTATCGCTATTGACTTGTCTTATGATGCAGTTGCTGGAAGATGGTAGTTGTGGGGCAACCATCCTTGCCTTTGAGGTAGTTGTTTGGGGGTTGATAGTCCAGGAAGTTGCATAAAACTTACCATTAACGGTAACTTTGCCATCAATGGCAACTCCCATGGAAACCTTGATGTTGATTGGCTGTTGAGTGATGTTACCATGGTAGTTACCATTGATAGCAAAGTTACCATTAATGGTAAGTTTTATGCAATGATATGATGATAGATTTTTACTGGCCTTCTTTGCCATTTGTTGATGCTTAAAGGAGAATTATCCCTAGGCTTTTAAATGTCAATAGGGTCACAGTGAATAAAATAACATTTAATTTGATATAAAAATCACCGTTTTAGACCAACTGATGCCGTTGTAAGAGCAGAAAATAGAGACCACTTTTTACGATGATTACAACGTCGTCTACTCCTACTGGCGGCGTCCATTTTCTCTAAATTTCCCATAAAACCTTGCGCGTGATGACGTAGGGGATGGAGAACTCACTAGCTAGTAGCTAGCTTGCATGAAGCGCGCGCTGCATATACACACGGTAAACATGATCGGAAAAATAATGTGATCTGCAGTGATCATTTCACGGAGGCCGATTATCACGTAGATCTGCGGGCTAAGCTTATGCCCGGGCGAATCGTATAATCAAGCTAGTGTGTCCTGGAACACGTTTTACTTACGATGATTATTTTACTCTAATAAATGTTTTTCAAATGTGATAGTTACGTAGATAATATAAATTGATTTATTTAATTTAATTATGAAACTCTTGCGTAATTTATGTTATTATTAATAATAATAAACTCTTTTTAAAATAATGTTGGTGAACTATTGCGAGCCAATTACAATGCGCTACGGCCAACTCCATGCCCTACGTCACACAGCCCGATCGCACCGGGAACATGGCGACGCTGCTTTACTCTCGAGAACAATAAAAATCGGAGGATTCAATCGACAATTCCCATCCTCTCGATTCTCGAATATACAATGTTTTTACTTTATCAGAAACTGTTTAGAATTCTGTTTTAGGTCAATGATAAAAGTCTCGTGGGGATAATTCTCCTTTAAAAGGGATTAACTGTTCATTTTATTACATTTTCTATTAGTGTATAAATCATATCTTTTGTTAAAATCATTAGACGCCTACTTAAAGACAGTACAAGTCTAATTTATTTGTACAATGTATTTATCTTTGTGTTAATCATACGATACAGGCACAACAAGAACAGGTGGACAGTATACAGAACAACATCCAGGTTGCTCAGATGAATATAAACACCGGTGTGAAACATCTCTTAAAGGTGAGAACTTTGAAAAGCAAATGCTTGAATTAACAGATCAACAAAGAATGGGTAAGGTTGTGCTAAAGGTCACTGTACCAATAACGCTTATTGTACAAGGGTGAAGAGAGAAAGATAAATTTTGTGACTACATTCTTGTGGGTTGGACATAACAATGAAAGGTTTATTCTGGAACATCTGCCTAAGAGAGAAAGTGAAATAGAGTGCTTGTGTCACATTAGATGGACCTATGTGTATACATGTTTATAATTTGGTAAATGTACATGTATATTATGAGTATTTTGTAGAGCTGTCTAAAACAATATCAAGACAATTTCGTTCCGGAAATTTTGATTCAATGTGCACAATCACTCACCTAGGGGTGAATTTGTATCAGAAAAAAAATGACATTTTGTCAATAATTTCAAGCCAGAAACCTTGTATTCTGTCAGTGATTATTGTATTTATTAGTATTTATATATGGTTTCAATATAGACAGGAAAGCCTGGAGAAAGCTAATCTATTAATTACTTGTCAAACCATTCTATCTTTGATTTGAGCAGGCATCTACATACAAAGCAGCAATGCTGCCAATTGGTGGCGCCCTTTTAGGAGGAATTGTGGGTGGCCCTGTGGGCTTCGTGGCTGGTATGAAGGTCGGTGCTGCTGCTGCCCTCGGGGGTGGGGTTATAGGCTTCGTGAGTGGGCGGGCCATCAAGAAACGCCAAGAGAAGAAGATGCAGATGGAGATGTCAGTGCTCACGAACGGAACTCTAGAGGGCAGCGTGGTAGAATCCAGAAAAGACAAGTGAAAGAGACGGGAATAATCCTGCTGGATGTGCAGATGGAAGCTGTGCCATGGTATTGAATGGAACTCACCATGTAACATCAGGAGGCCCTGAGGGAGTCCATGAGTGCTCTGTTATCTATGGTGACTGGATATAGCGTTCTTTCTTGAAAGCAGTTTTTATTCAGACTAACGAAAGTTAGTTTGACTGCAGTTGATACTCCTAAATTAAACTCTGCAGATGTGTGTAACATGAACTCTAATCCAGTAACTCAAGGTTTGGGCCAAAGTTCATGAAGGAGATTTAAAATGATACCGTTGTCTAAATTATAATTTAAACCTCCACCATGGCCGAACTAGAATAAGTGTAAATAAGCATATATTGCCCATTCAGTGGACATGAGGACACATGTTAACTGCACTTTTGGACGTTTAAACCATTGGTTAATTTGAACTGCTTTCTTTAATTCTGGCCTTTGTGTCAATTGCATGATAAACAGGGAGCTTGAATGGGAGAGCAATGGCATGTGATCAATGCAGAAGTTCCTATATATATATGTAAGACTTCATGCTATTCACAACCCCTTTTTGTATAAATACAAGTACGCAAAAAAACAATTTTTTTAAAACATGCTCTTGCCATGTTCCTCCCATGTTGATATTGTTTGCATAACAAATGTTTTGTTCACATTTTTTTTTTAAATTTGTACTCTAGCTGTGTTGATATGTTTGTCATCAAATCATTTTCCTTCCTTGGACATGTACAAGAGAATGTACAAGAAAATTTGAGCAAGCATTCAGAAAACTAATTTAAAAGCTTTACTCAGAAGATATTTGTTATGAGTTAACGCCCTTCTGGCTCTCAACACACGATATATTGTATCCTGGGGTGGTATTCTGAGATTTATTTTATCTTGATTTTAGTGAAATAATTGTAATTTTCATAACAAAATGTACGCTTATGGCGCATCATTGGTTAATGACTGCGCAAAAGTGGCTGTGTACGCGGAATTCATCTGCGCAAACACCAATAAAATGTTGCAATTTAAAAGTTGTTTATGACAATTAAAATCTTTTCACTAAAATCAAGTTAAAATAAATCTCATAATACCACCCCTGGCTTTGAATCTATTAATAATCACACCCATTGTAAAGCATTGTTATAGGGTGATTAATGACTTTTGCCAGTATTATTTTTGTTCTCTTGATTGTATAGAGTTTCTGATAGCTGACAGAACAAGCTCTGCCAGCAAATCAGGAATTATTTCATTAGACATGGGATTAAAAACTTTGTTTTCAGTATTAAAGCCTTAAAACTGCTTTGGTAATAGCACATGAAGTTGAGTTATTTTTGAGTGATGCATAAATGTACCATCAGCATTATAGCAGGGAATTGTGGCTCAAAAGCAAGAAGAAAGATTTAGTGTAGATCATCACATAATTTGATTTACAGTTTTTTGTGTTATGGCCCTCATCATGGTAGAAATAACGTATTGATGTTAATATTTGTTTTTAGCTCACCTGAGCCTATGGCTCGAGTGAGCTATTGCGATGGAAATTTGTCCGTCGTCCGTCGTCCGTCGTCCGTTAACTTTTTACATTTTCATCTTCTTCTCCAAAACCCATGATCGGAATTCAACCAAACTTGGTAGGAATCATCCTTAGGGGTAGGGGACCCAAAGTTGCTAAAATGGTACATGTGGCCCCCAGGGGGGCCCAGGGGGAGGGCCCCCAATTGTAAAAGCTATGTAAATTTCAAACATCTTCTTCTCCAGAACCAGGCATAGCTCAGACTTGATATTTTGTATGGAGATACCTCTATAGATGAAGAATGAATGTTGTTCATGAAATTTCTCTGAGTGGCCCTATAGGGGCCCTGTGGGGTAGCATACTGGAGGGGGGGGGGGCGCTGCCAGGCAAAATGTACATTCTGATCTTCTTCTCCAAAACCCATGATCGGAATTCAACCAAACTTGGTAGGAATCATCATTAGGGGTAGGGGACCCAAAGTTGCTAAAATGGTACATATGGCCCCCAGGGGGCCCCAGGGGAAGGCCCCCAATTGTAAAAGCTATGTAAATTTCAAGCATCTTCTTCTCCAGAACCAGGCATAGCTCATGCTTGGTATTGTGTATGGAGATACCTCTATAGATGAAGAAGAAATGTTCTTGAAATTTCTCTGAGTGGCCCTATAGGGGCCCTGTGGGGGTAACATACAGTACTGGGGGGGGGGGGGCGCTGCCAGGCAAAATGTACATTCTGATCTTCTCCAAAGCACATGATCGGAATTCAACCAAACTTGGTAGGAATCATCCTTAGGGGTAGGGGACCCAAAGTTGCTAAAATGGTACATGTGGCCCCTAGGGGGGCCCAGGGGGAGGGCCTCCAATTGTAAAAGCTATGTAAATTTCAAACATCTTCTTCTCCAGAACCAGGCATAGCTCAGACTTGGTATTGTGTATGGAGATACCTCTATAGATGAAGAAGAAATGTTCTTGAAATTTCTCTGAGTGGCCCTATAGGGGCCCTGTGGGGGTAACATACAGTACTGGGGGGGGGGGCGCTGCCAGGCAAAATGTACATTCTGATCTTCTCCAAAGCACATGATCGGAATTCAACCAAACTTGGTAGGAATCATCCTTAGGGGTAGGGGACCCAAAGTTGCTAAAATGGTACATGTGGCCCCTAGGGGGGCCCAGGGGGAGGGCCTCCAATTGTAAAAGCTATGTAAATTTCAAACATCTTCTTCTCCAGAACCAGGCATAGCTCAGACTTGATATTTTGTATGGAGATACCTCTATAGATGAAGAATGAATGTTGTTCATGAAATTTCTCTGAGTGGCCCTATAGGGGCCCTGTGGGGGTAGCATACTGGAGGGGGGGGGGGGGGGGCGCTGCCAGGCAAAATGTACATTCTGATCTTCTTCTCCAAAACCCATGATCGGAATTCAACCAAACTTGGTAGGAATCATCATTAGGGGTAGGGGACCCAAAGTTGCTAAAATGGTACATGTGGCCCCCAGGGGGGCCCAGGGGGAAGGCCCCCAATTGTAAAAGCTATGTAAATTTCAAGCATCTTCTTCTCCAGAACCAGGCATAGCTCATGCTTGGTATTGTGTATGGAGATACCTCTATAGATGAAGAAGAAATGTTGTTCATGAAATTTCTCTGAGTGGCCCTATAGGGGCCCTGTGGGGGTAACATACAGTACTGGGGGGGGGGGGGCGCTGCCAGGCAAAATGTACATTCTGATCTTCTCCAAAGCACATGATCGGAATTCAACCAAACTTGGTAGGAATCATCCTTAGGGGTAGGGGACCCAAAGTTGCTAAAATGGTACATGTGGCCCCTAGGGGGGCCCAGGGGGAGGGCCTCCAATTGTAAAAGCTATGTAAATTTCAAACATCTTCTTCTCCAGAACCAGGCATAGCTCAGACTTGGTATTGTGTATGGAGATACCTCTATAGATGAAGAATGAATGTTGTTCATGAAATTTCTCTGAGTGGCCCTATAGGGGCCCTGTGGGTGTAACATACTGGAGGGGGGGCGCTGCCAGGCAAAATGTACATTCTGATCTTCTCCAAAACACATGATCAGAATTCAACCAAACTTGGTAGGAATCATCCTTAGGGGTAGGGGATCCAAAGTTGCTAAAATGGTACATGTGGCCCCCAGGGGGGCCCAGGGGAGGGCCCCCAAGTGTAAAAGCTATGTAAATTTCAAACATCTTCTCCAGAACCAGGAATAGCTCATACTTGGTATTGTGTATTGTGTATTTTTTTCTGGGTGGCCCTATAGGGGGTCTGTGGGGGTAACATACTGGAGGGGGGGGGTGGGGCAAGTTGTCCGCCATCCATAAACTTTTTACATTTTCAGCTTCTTCTCCAAAACTCATGATTGGAATTTAACCGAACTTGGTAGGAAGCTCAGACTTGGTATTGTGTATAGAGATACCTCTATAGATGAAGAATGAAAGTTGTTCATGTGCTAGAGAGAATATGCACCAGATGTGAATTGATCCACCTCAGGTGAGCGTCGTGCCCCCTTGGGGCTCTTGTTTATTTATATCAAAGAGCGTACTCCGTATACAATAGGTTATTCTTAGGGATAATTAACCATTTGGAGATATGGCTTTCAGTCAAATCTAAGAGTTGGATAAATTACCCAGTTGTCATAAATCCTCTAACGTATAGGTAAAGAGATTATTAGTATTACAAAATCAAAGATTAGCTATGAACGAGATGAAGAACCTTGTCATATTGTATTTTTAGAGTAAAACAGGAATAAACAGAAAGCAGAAATAAAAAAAAATATGGAAAGTAACTAAACAGAATAAAGCTGGCTAGCATCCTGTTCTCAGCAGCACCCAATCAGATATTGTTAGTTTATATCTGCTTTCTTTCCTTTAGTTTGTCTTTATTTTTTATATTCTGTTTGTTCTTTTGTTTTACTAAGACAAGTTCAACACATACAACTTCAATATGTCCCTTTTAGTCACTGAGGATTACTCGCATTTTAGTCATTTACTCACTGAACTCAGTTTCAGTAAACAATCTTGCGGCATAGACTCTCTGCTGTACGCAAAATCTTTCATCAGTAAAGCAGCGCTTCTGTGTGAATTCTAAATGGCTTATGTGTAAAGATAGCACACACAAAGTTTCAGCGTCCAATATCCCCTACAATACATTTGCTGTAGTGTTACACGGGTCAAAGTCCACGGGTGGTCCCGGGCGGTTCAGTGAGTAATACGAAGGGCGGTCCCGGGCGGTTTACTTGCTAAAGGGTTAATAGATGAAAGCTGTTCTTCAAATATATAGGTAGGCGTATCAATCTTAAATTCATCTTATCTGAAATATTTTATTTAAGGTATTCAGTGAATATGTAGTCACTTTACAGCCAATCCGCAGGTCCCCTAAAAGTGCGCTATTTTATTTCCAATTCTGCCTGACTATGAATACATAATGAGCAAGAACAGCCAGGAACATCTCATTTGCAAACTATTGAATAGCCTACTTATCATTCACCAATTGTCATGAGTTATACATCAAATAAAAGAAGAGGGATCAGAGATTTGTGACATGCTTTTATTGTGTTCAAAATAAAAGACGAAATTGGTATAAAATGGTGTTCCTTTTATGACCAAAATTGGAAATTAAATGAAATATAAATCTGGCCAAATCTACCATAGTTTTATTGTGAGCCAGGGCAAATTTGACATGAGCGTAAAGGGCATTTTCTGTACTTTCCAAAGATCGAAATAACATTAATGTGCACTTCATGACAGGGTCAGGATCCAGCAATATGTAACCGATGTACACACTTTGTCTTTAAAAAAGTCAATTCCATCATTCTGATTGGTTACCACCACGCAAGATGTTTTCTCACAGCCAGGCAACAGCTATGCGCATGTTTGCGCAAGGATGAAGCAACAGGTTGCGCAATGTTTCATTCAACGCGCACTTGGTTACGGATGGCTCGCTTGCCAATCACAGGGCTAAGATTCTATGTTCTTGACCATGGTCTTGACAACGGATGATCTGCGGCTGAATATTGCTGGATCCTGACTCTGTCATAAATTTATGGATGATTTGAATGTAACGATGAAAAAGATGAGATTCCAGCGCTTCCATACATATGTGTCTTGATGGCGGCTCATATACTTTTTATATGTCTTTTAACAACTTGAAATCTTGTGAAAAAAAGGCTTTTGTATGACTATTTCATCAGTTATTTTAAACATTTTCTTTTTAAAAATCTTACTAAAACAAAATATCCCTGTGTTGGTAAACTATTCATTTATTTTTGCAGAAAGTCCAATGAGCACAGCATTAATATTTATTGAAGAGCATAACTTTAAAGATGACCATGCGATACAGCCGGCTGGGTGCAGGGAGAAAGTCCATTTCGGGCACTGGAAATAAAATGCGCGTTTTTTGCTCATTTGCATACGACCTGCGGTCTGACTGTTTAGTATTAAGAAGATGGGGAAATATAAGATGGGAAGAGATGTGAGGGGAAGGGGTGGTGAATAGTTTAGAATGTATTATATAAACTGTTTTACATGGGAGGGCATGTTTTCCCATGACCCATGGTAATTTGTGTGCATTTAGATGAATATACAATTGTCTGACATCATGTGCTCAGTTTCTCAATTCCTACATTCAAACCTAGACCCAACACTGTTATACAAATAATTATAGTGAGTGCATTAGTGAATATGCACTGCACGAATGTTAAGTCACAATGGGATACTGGACGAGACATGTCAAGTTCATTATCCGTCTCATTGGGACTTAACTGAGTGCAGTGCCTATTACTAATGCACGAGCTACAAAACATGAATTCAAGAAATTTATTACAAACTCGATCATAACACCAAGAATCACACAGTCATGGAGGCTGCCATTTGCTTTACTGGATGACATCACATAAGACAGTATATTGCGTGTCTCACTGTGCGCATCAAGAACGATCCGTGTTTCATCGCGCCTTAATAATTTATGCGCCAGAGGCAAGCATACGCACATCTTTTTTGCCATGGGTTATCAATTTTTTATGGGAACATTTTTTGCACAGTACTGACTTTAGGAAATGAAAATGCACTTTTACACGGTGCCGTTTGACCACATGCTAGAACCGGTTTTATAAACCTAACCTAATGCTATCGCTAAACCTTCCCTGAAATCCAATCCCAACATTAGGTGCAATAATATGTGTTTGGTGTAATAAAGCCAGATGCAAATGTTGCAAGTATCAGATCACTGAATATGTGCACAAGATAAAGAAAACTGTTCCCTGTATTAATGTAATGATTATTTTGCTATTATCTGCTTTTACTGGAGTTCTTCCTCATTTACTTTACTTTCCACAGAAATCTACTCTCCTCCAACACTGTATGACATTTCTTTTTCATTCATTGTTTGAGAATTTTTGAAAAATGTTAGGCTTTATTTTGTAACTACTCTTTGATTTTGATGTGAATATTTGAGGTGCTGAAAGATACAGTTGTCTATGCAGATCATTTTCAAATCAATGTTTGATTTAGTGAATGTATATTATATGGCTTATTTCTAATAGTTTGATGTAGTGTTTGTTGTTTTGTAGTGTTTGAATCACCTGTACTCAGATGAAACTGTACGAAATTCCATTGAGTGCAATTGCTCGGTGACATCCCAGTAGACCTATGGCCCACCAGACTGACATTGTCGACAATCTTCTGAACCCACAGACAACTTATCAGAAGGCAAGCAGGACCTCTGTGTCAATCCCGTGGCTATTGGTCTTGTAGACTGTCTTGTCTAGGGAAGTGTCAGATAATTTTTCAGCAGGCCTGCATGACCAACACTGTCTCTCTATTGGGCTGTCCGTCTCTTTTGGATCTTCCTTCTCGTTGGCCCAATTGCCCACATTTTGTGGTTTGGCTCAGCAGCTTACAATTCAGAGCCCTCAAAAGTTAAACTGTGTAAGCGAAAAAGAGCAAAACTTTCTGCAAACACTATTTTTGTTGCACTATCACATGGCACTTAATTCCAGGCATTATGAAATGCAAAGTAAGCATTAAACTTCTTCAATGGCAACATGAAAAAGTTCAAAAGTTTTTTAACTTTTCAGTATCACTTCTGCTCATGTACATGCATATTCTTTCAAGATACATGACTTGTTATTAGATAAGTGTAGCAATAATAGAATGATGCCATTGTTGCCAATTTGAAGAAGAAAAGCTGAAAAATTTATCTTTAAGAAATTCCTGTCCTGAATTGGAATGTAAGTGCATGTCACATACATTCTGTAAATGTGATGTAGTTTTAAGAGATGAATAATAATAATGATTTGTTCTTTTACATCGTGAAAGCACGCAACACATAACATCTGAAGGACAGCACTTACTATTTCCATGATTCCATTTTTCAAACTGCAGGGTTTTTTTAATGTTTTTTGGTGGGTTTTTTTTGGGGGGGGAGGGGTGGGTCAAAGCAAGGCATTTACTTCTGTTACAGCATGATGGTGATGTTTTAACTTTTTAGAGTTGGAACTGAAGATACTTTCCTTGCTGTCAATGGAACTGTGTTGTGCTGAGTCCAAAGTAGGTAGGCTATTCCATAGGAAAACAGGAATAATGAGGTTTAGCTGTTTACTTCCAGACTCAGTCACACATTTCATTATGATTAGGAAAATTAAATTCTATTAAAATAGTTAGAAATGCAGAGCTTTGGGTGCTATAACATTTCAGAAGTGAGCACTTAGCATACGTTCTGTAGAACGGGATGAAAGGAACATAACCTCAAAATATTTTGACATTATTAATTTTCCCCAGGAACGATGCAGATCCTATTATCTTTTGTCATTCCCGAGGAATGAGAGAAATGAAGAGTCTCCTTCATTCCTGTGAGAAAACTTGTATCAAAAAAACTTTTCCAACTTTTGTTCTTATTTACCCCGATTGTTCCTATTCTGTTTTAAGGTTCCAAGTCACAAGATGAAATGTTGATTGAACTTTATCAGAATGACCAATTCCTATTTATTATTCTTGTACATACCATTGTGAATATGTTACCAAAGTGCCTGTGTGAATATTGTGTATGATGTTCACACAGAATAAATTTACCACTTAATGTACCTGTGTTTATCATTGTTTTGCATTTGTCTGTTGTATAACTGGAAATGTTAACAGGCGATTAGCTGAAAATGGATTGTTACTTGCCTATGTACCGTACTTGCTGGTGTATCAATTCAATACACCTCATTTAACATTTTTACCTCTTGAGGCTCGTTACCACATGCAAATAGATTGCAAGTTTGGATGAGAAAAGGTAGCTGTGAGCAACAAAGATCCTATGTGTAGTCACTTATGTGTGTCTTATAAGCTACCCAGATGTGAAGTGCATTAAGTTAAAAGAAAACCTGCAGTTTACCCGGACATGTGTGAACAAGACTTTATTCTGCACATAGAAATACTATGTTGAACCGTGTAGGGGCCTCTTTGATATATTGCTCAAAATCGATGTACATTATAATATGAAGGTTAGAATGAGAGAGAGAGAGAGAGAGATAAGAGGGGTGAGAGATTGAAGAAAGGGACAGAGAGAGAGAGAAAGATTGAGAGATAAGAGGGGTGAGAGATTGAAGATGGAGGGGTTGGCGAGAGATTGAAGAAAGAGACAGAGAGAGAGGTAGAGAGAAAGATTGAGAGATAAGAGGGGTGAGAGATTGAAGGTGGAGGAGGGGTTGGCCAGAGATTGAAGAAAGAGAAAGAGAGAGAGAGCGAGAAAGAAAGATTGAGAGCTAAGAGGGGTGAGAGATTGAAGATGGAGGATGGGTTTGTGAGAGATTGAAGAAAGAGACAGAGAGAGAGAGAGAGAGAGAGAGGTTCAGAGATTACAGAGAGAAAGGCATACTAGCTGCTTGGAGTTGTAAAGAGAATATTTACTCAGCTCAATAAAATGACTTTGCCAACTCTTTTCAAGACACTAGTCAGACCTATAATATGGGAGTGTCCTTTGGAACAGGAGATACAAGAAGGATGCCAAGAAAGAGTTCAGAGAAAGGCAACCAAACTTGTGAGAGAGTTAAAGGACTCCCCGTATGAAAGAAGACTCGGAGAACTCAATCTGTACTCGCTATATTACAGAATGAGAAGAGGAGATATGATCACCGTCCATTTTTAATTACAATTTTCAGGCACTTGTTCGGGTCAACATTTGCTGCTCGGGCACTATGATAGGGGCACTTTTTTGTACCTAATGTGTACTTTACATATTATGCCAGAATAGGTTTTACCGCCCCCGCCCCCCCCCCCCCCCCCCCCCTACTACCACCACCTCCTGGATCCGCCACTGGATCTGTCGCCCTATTGTACTGACTGGGCTCGGCTAGGGACTGGATATGACTGGGCGGGTGCTGGGGAGGCCATCGCCCCTTAGATATTTGTATTGGCAAAGATTCACGATCTTTAGTATTGGCTATAAATTATACATAAATCTCAACGATCTCTACTGTCTTTGTCCTTACTGGGAGAGCGCCATCTCTTGTTTAACATGACTTTGTATTGAGCTTCAAATATCAACCTTTCAATTCACGCCGCGGAATATATAGGCTTGCATAAAAGGGCTTGAATCGGGCTTGAATAGAAGTAACCCCCCCCCCCCCCCAAAAAAAAAAAAAAACAACAACAACAACAACAACAACAACAACAACAACAACAAACAAACAAACAAACAAACAAACAAATCAAAACAAAAAAAACAAACAAACAAACAAACAAACAAAAACAGTGAAACGTACCTGTGGCAGTTTTAGAAAATAAATGAAAAAATGAAAGAAAAGAAAAGTTATGAAATTGTCAAAGTTGTACTTGAACATTTGATGATAAACCAAACTTGTTAATTTCTTTTATTATCAAAATTGATTGATTTGGTTTACTATCGCTTTGTTATATTATATTAAAACTAGCCCCTGTTATGAAATAATGATGAAATAATGAAGATATATATTCATAAAAATCTGGATAATATCATTTTTGATGACATTGTAAGAAGTATCGGCTACTTATTACATATGTCATATGGTTTTTTTTCGCACAGTTTTATTTCTGCATTTTTCATAAGTACAAAGTAAAGTATATTCAGAATCATAATAGCATAATATACATAATCTACGTAATGAACATGATATAATTACTTTTGACAAACAGACAAAAATCAACCTGATCGTTTAACAAAATAGGACATAAATATAATAACAAGAACAGTGGGGCGATTCTATGCAAAGGAGAGTGAAATGATGCAGGAGACCGACATCGTAAGCTTGAAACGATGACGGCCTCGGGATAGGAAATGAATGAAGAAAATAAAAGAAAGAGAACACAAAGAAGGATGAATACGAATTGAAGTATAATGTGCAGGTGGCTGTGCAATATGTGAAATGAGTGATTGTTCAAAGCCTCTGCTTAATTTTAAATTTAATTTAATGCCTCAGCTCAATAAATGGTTAATTATACCAGAATTTCTTTCTCTAACATTATTAAATAGAAATTAAGAAGGTGTTTTTTGTAATGGCTTTAAAAGAAAAAAGTGAAGTCCGTTTTTTGTGCTATAAGGGTTTTGGGATTATTTAAATGGAAATCTGCTGAGTATCGTGTAGGCAGTGGCGGCACCAGGATTTTTAAAGTGGGGGGGGGGGGGGTGGCAAATGGAGGGCAAAAGAAAATGTTGGCCCCCATGCCCCCCCCTCCCCCCTTGGTGCGGCCACTGCGTGTAGGATATGAGTGTATATTTGCATTATGGCTAAATAAGTTTCGAAATAATACTGGCAGCATATGTGTGGTGTATTTATACATGAATATTGCTGCTTGATATGTATGTATGTCATCAATTTTAAGCGTGTTTAACTCTTTAAAAATAGGAGTAGTGTGTGCTAAATAACTAGATTGGCTATAACTGTACAGTAGGCCTATATATATGTCTGATCCGCTAGGAGAATTGAGATTATTATTGGCTTTACAAAACAAGAAGGTGAGTTTTTAAGGCATCACATCACAACTAGGCCTGATAACTTTGGGAAAATCCTTAACTTTTTAAAATATGATGATTTTATCAGATAATTCAAAGTTTAATTTCCTTTTTTACTAATGTTTGTGTGATTTTCCTGCTTCCACCCAAGTGTATGAATAATTTCAGATAGAGAATAAAGCAAAAGAAAAGAAGAAGAAGAAGAAGAAGAAGAAGAAGAAGAAGAAGAAAAAGAAGAAGAAGAAGAAGAAGAAGAAGAAGAAGAAGAAGAAGAAGAAGAAGAAGAAGAAGAAGAAGAAGGAGAAGAAGAAGAAGAAGAAAAAGAAGGAAAATTCCTTGGCCTATACATTGATGGGCAACTAAGTTGGAAAGTACATATCAATCATCTTTGTAAAGTGTTATCTAAAAATACCGGTGTCATCATAAACTGAAATCTTCATTTCCTCAGGACATTCTTCTTATTATGTATTCAACATTAATCCTTCCTTATCTCAATTACGGTGTCCTTGCATGGGGTAATTCACTTAAAACTCATCTTGAAAAGATATATTTGATTCAAAAAAGAGCGTTGAGGATTATTTGTAATGTAAATTTTCGTGAGCATACTAACCCACTTTTTCATAGCCATAGGATCTTAAAATTGGAAGATATTTATCATTTCCAACTTGGGACTCTCATGTTTGACTTGAATGCTGATGTTCTGCCACTGGCTTTGGCCATTATATTTAGAACAAATAGCCAAGTTCATCACCATGCTACACGAAATGCTTCTGCATATCATCTGCCCCATGTAAGGACAACGTTTACTTTTAATACACTGTTCTGCACTGGTCCTAGATTCTGGAACTCCCTTGACGCTAACATTAAGCACTCTGTTAGCCAATCTGTATTTAAGCATAAACTTAAGGGTTATCTTTTAAATAATTACCATGACTCATAGGGTACGGTTGTAACATTTAAATGTAATTTTTTTTTTCTTGTCCACATATTGCAGTTGTCAGCCTTTAATCCCTCTGTTTCTTGTTTTTGTCGTGTGGTGTACCCGTCAGTTTTCTGTATCCTTTCCTTCTTGAATGTATCTTTCCCCCTTCTCTTTTTTTCCCTCTCATACTATCTCGTCTTGTTATGTAAAGCCCTCCCCTATACCCTCACCTCATGTATATACTGTATATATTTTTAACTTATTTTACAACTTGTATTTACCCTCTGTTTTTTACTTACCTAGAATAGGAATTAATTAAGTACAATTAATCTTTTGCTATGTAACTACTTTGTAATACCTGTGCTGAGGAGACTTTACTACTACAAGCTTTGCTTTTTACCAAGGTCTACTCGTCTTTCTTTACTTGTGTATCT
Organism: Heliocidaris erythrogramma; assembly: GCA_025617745.1. NCBI lineage: Eukaryota > Metazoa > Echinodermata > Echinoidea > Camarodonta > Echinometridae > Heliocidaris > Heliocidaris erythrogramma. The sequence continues at coordinate 47,994,579 of CM046856.1, read as the reverse complement.
TTTTGAAAAATTCTGTATCACAAATTGTCGTGTTTCTATGTACCTAAAGGCAATGTATTTATGTAAAATGTTAAAGAAAGATGAATAAACTAAACTAAACTATACTAACCCAGAAGAAGAAGAAGAAGAAGAAGAAGAAGAAGAAGAGGAAGAGGAGGAGGAGGAAGAGGAAGAGGAAGAGGAGGAGGAGGAGGAGGAAGAGGAGGAGGAGGAGGAGGAGGAGTATAGCATGCCAGAGAAGCTTGGCTCCGCCACTGACGAATTGTTATACTTTTAAAATATTATTCGAAATGAACGGTCTCTGCATATTTCATGAACCCCATGTACCCTGGTAGCATTCCATAGATTTGAAGGGGACCAAAAAAAGGGGGGGGGGGGGGGGGGGGGGGTGAATGGGTGAAGAGCTAGAGAGGTTTGTTTAGTCACGTGATATGATCTCGAGAATCGACGTCCATACATTTTCTACGAGATTGTGTGTGGGTATGCAGTGGATTGGATATGCAGACACTGCATATGTGTATACAGTACACATATTGCATGCGCAAGAAACTGCGAGAGCTCAGCATCTCAGATTTTGTATCAATGACTTATCTAAAATTGCGGAAAACAGTATATTGAGTATCTGGATGCACATTGGTGTGTCTTTTTAGATTGTCATATCTTTTGACAACTTATTAGGAATCAGCTGTTCTGTTTCAGAGATGGCGGAGAGAGGGCTGGACGTGTCTCGGTTTCAAATTCCGACCCACATTCAGGAGTCGTTAGCCGAACTGGAGCAAGAATTAGCGGAAGGTAAGGTCCATACGCCACCGCATATTTTAGCCAGCGCTACGGGCGTGTGTTTGCTTGGGTATGGTGTGTACGGGTGTGTGGCCTGTTGACTGTCAGTTGGGCATTCCTATATTTTCAATGCAATGACCAAACAGAGAAACTTATCAACGTATATTACAAATAAATCTAACATTAACAACACAGGAAATAACGTTATGACTTGTATGCTTTGATGTCCAGACTTCATGGACTTTAGTTGTTTAGTTTCTAATGCACCTATCAATTGTAAGACGCACCCCTCGACCCCCGGAAAGGTGCGTCATGGTTGGGTAATTTACCAACAAATGAATGACGCAGGGTATGGTCATGGAAGCATTTGGTCAGTCACAGCATGGAGAATGGGGTGCGTCATAGTCGGTCATTTTACATGGGTGCGTCATAATGCCTCGCTATGTTTACAAACGGGTCTGTCCGCGCAATACTCACCGCGTACCGGGCTTTTAAACATGCAAACTCCTTGAATATAAAAAAAAATATATTGACATGGAATCTATACTTTCGCACCGGGCGCCCAAAATCGAGTTTGATGACATCAAATAAAATGGAAATCCCCAAATAATAATAATTGATCTCAAATCCTCTCTCATGCTGTCTTCTGTCTGGGTTCTCAAAAAAGGGAAGAAATAAGGTATTTTTCGTTACTTTGTTTATTTTTACCCCGTTCGTTCCAGCACTGCACTGCGTTGGCTGGTTCGGTTCTTGCCGCGATGATCGCGATCGGTAGCATTTGTGCTAGGCTGGATTGAGACATGAATATTCATGTGTTGACGTCACAAGAATGTCAGCGATTGCACTGTGTGACTTCTGCACATTTTCATATGTCATCGCCGATAATCTTATGACGTCACTTCATGAATATTCATGTCTCAATCCAGCACAGCACCAATGCTACCAATCACGATCATTGCGAGCAGAAACTGAACATAGTCCAGTGCTTGAACGACCGGGGTTGCAAAGTGACGAAAAGTACCTTATTTCTTCGCTTTTCTAAAGAACCTAGACGGAAGATAGCTCGAGAGAGGTTTTGAAACAGGTTTAACGATTATTTGGGGATTTCCGTTTCATTTGATGTCGTCAAACTCGATTTTGGGCGCCCGGTGCGAAAGTATACTAGCGCCGCGCCGATGCATAGCGTGCCACGTGCGCGCGGAGCTTTACCATGACGGGGTGCGTCACAATGGTAAGTCAAAGTCTAGAACTGGTGCGTCATATTTTTTCGTCCAGGCACAGTCATTGTAAGAAAAGGTCCGTCATAGTCGAGACACACAGGTGCGTCATGGTATAGGAAAATCCGACTCACATCTGACAAGTGACGCACCATTCCCGGGGGTCGAGGGGTGCGTCTTACAATTGATAAGTGCATAATTCTATAAAAAAAAAAAAAACTAGGAGTAGGAACTGATGACTGACTGAGAGTCTGACATGCCTGAGTGATTGAGTGATCCATTGTTTCTCAGATAAGTTATAAGTTACTTATTCTAACTGTTACAAAACTTTGTTTCATTAAGTCTAAGTAAGATTCAACCATTAGTCTTAGACTTTTAGAGTATCATGCAATAAGATCTCACACATTTGACTTACTACAATATTGATGCCTGGCATTTTTCTTGAAATGAAGATTTCCTGACCCTAATTTTTTTGTATTGAATACAAGACTGCCAACATTGGTAATATTTAGTTAATGTTAATGTTCTTAAAATAGAAGAGTGTCCTCGATATAACTGCATACAAAATTGAAACATACAATTGCACAAGTTTCCCCGGATGAGATGTAACATGCAGTTGCAGCCGCGCAGCATGCTTATTGAGCAACATGGTTAAATATTTAAGTGAGCATGGTTATGTGACTCAAATCCACTCTTTCTAAAGGTAGAGCATCCCTGACAGTTCTGTAGACAATTCTATAGACACTTTACCCTGTCGGGACCAAAGTCAACAATGTACAAAGTGAATAGTATTTTAGTCTTGTGGTAACGAGAGGGTTAACAGAGTAATTTTGTAACTTTCTGTTCTTGAATGAATGTAGATTCTTACAGAGCTCAAAATTCATGGTTGCCCGTTTTGAAAGCTTACAGTCATGCCTATTCTTGCCCTAGACCTACTGGTAAATAATAAATCTCAGAGATTATTTCAGTGTCAATTCTTTGTTGGCCTACATGTACATGGAGGTGATCACCTAAGAAAAAGAGCCTTTAAGTTAACATAAGCAATCGTCTAATTGTAGGTTGCCCAGTTGGCAAATGAAAGTGAAAAGTCATGAGAGAGAGCCATGTCACATGAGTTACAGACCTCATCTCGACCCACAAAAGAAACCATCCTACTTTAATGAGAAATAGTCCACCTGATCAGGACAATGTTATCAAAAGAAGAAACTTATAGGTAACGTATGGAATTGAGGTTTGAAGCATCAATTTTCCATGATTTTGTTTGCACACAACTAAGAATTGTTCATATTATGGTTAAGTCTTGTGAGAACAAGACCTTGTTCTAATTTCAAGAGATTGCAGCAAAGTCTAGCATGATCTGCTCTACAAGGTACAGCTTGCTCTAGGGGGCGCTACATGTATATCTGGCTATCTTTTGTAATTAAATTACTCAATTAGACTGTGTTGTCATAGCACTGTGAATGTGGTTTGACCTTGGTCACATCACTGTGTAATATGTAGTATTTAATTCATAAAAAATGTGGGAAATTTGAAGTTTGTGAAATGTCATGGCAACAGGACCTCTCAATAAGGGTGTTCTACAGTGTATGATAGTTTTGACTATTGATTGACTACAGGTCTGTATGCGGCAAGTGCTCGTGGTCCTCCCAGATGGGTACTCCGACACACGCTCCTATGACAATTGCAATTAGGTTTTAAGTTAGGGTTAGGGTTGGTATAGTGTTTGCTCAGGGGTTAAAGTTTAGAATGTTGTTAGTGTACAAAATTGTACAATCCAAAAGTGCATGAGATGGGTCGTGCTGTAGCACAGCCCAGAGATCGGGTCCAAGACTTCAAATGTACATTTAGAGGATATGTGTCTAGCATTTTTAGCAGGTTTATGTAGGCCTACATGTATGTTGCGTTTGAAGTGTAAACACTTCTATGCCTATGGTACTAGTGTTCACTGACCATATAAGCTGTGTTCATACAGGCAATGAGCACGCATACTTCAGCAGCTCATAAAGATCGGTGTCGCTCATGGTCTTATCCGATCTTGAGGGATCTGAGAGGAACTTGAAGGAAGTTGGGTTTCATCCAGGGAAGCTTGATAATTTCCTTTCTCTCATTTGCCTTGATTCCCTTGCGTATTTCTGGTGATGGTGTATAGAGATATGAGGTTCACAGGTAGTGCATGCCATGTGTTGTTTGTCTAGTTGCTGGCTCTTGATACAGCATGATTATCATACTTAAAAAATAAAGAAGACATGTGTGTCTGTAAACAAAATGTGTTTGTGATGTGATCTCTGATCTGATCATGAAGGATAATATTGAAGAGTAATAACTAAAAAGGGTACTGTGCATTTTCATTTGTGGTACGATTTTCATTTCTTAAATCTATTTGTCAAAGAACCCAATTACTGTATCCATCAGGCATTTTATTAATATTGAATAGCCTTTATTCTTTATACTAATGAACTTTCTTTTATAAATTCATTAGACACTCATTTTTTTTCTTCTGTAGAATTATTTACAGCTACACACACACACCATACATGTACATGTATGTTCCAAGTTTGTTTTCATGAATGACTTTTAAAAAGTGCAATATGGAGTAGAATAAAGCAAAATATTTAGAATCATATTCCACAAGACTGAGTTTTCTGTCAAGTACAAAGCACCTAAAATGTCCTTTTTTTAATCATAATTTTTTATGAATTCTTGGAATGTCATATCCCAGATCACTGGTTATTCATGTAATTGGCACCATGCATGTACATGTAGCCATGTACTGTAGTACTTCACTTTCTGCAAACAGTAATAAACTGTAGTTCACCTTCCTTACAAAAGAAAGATAAGTTTGAGCTCTTTGAATACGTTGGTACAAGTTTATATTAAGCTGTTGTGTTCTTTCTTTTTAACCAGACCTTAGCAGTTCCAACTAAAACAATATTACAAAGAAAGTATATTTTTTATGTAGCCTTGCAGGAGTTATCACGTCTCTCATCTGTGAAGCACAGCATTCGTCTCAGACATTGCACAAGAAGTAATACCCACATCAAGCACTTCCTGTGCCCTAATAAACTGTGATATGCCCCTTGTCTTTCTCCTGTCTAGACGTTGCCAATTTGCTGCCCCCTCCGGTCACTAACTCTGTTAGACATATTTCTATGACCCATAATTCCTACCTGGATTTGGAAACTAGAGTAGTAAAAATTGCATCACATTTTTTAATTATGTGGAATATACATGTAATATATATGTTTGCAGTGTAAGTCTTCAGTTAATCAGTTACGAGCAAATCAAAGTGTACTGTAATAGACTCAGATATATATTATATCCTACCAATGCAGTATTTTCTCTTAGTAATTTTCAAATTTATGTTGATTTTAGTATTTGTATACATTTTTGAAAATCCAAATGGATTTACAGTACAACAAAAGAACAGAAGAATCATTTTCTTGATTACAGGGTTAGCATTTTAACACTTGAGTGCTAGTCAAAATAGCTTTAATAATAAATGTATTTTTTTTTAATTTACAGGCTATGTGTATAGTGTATTTGTAGTGTCCAATTTCAAAGCTGATTCATCTCTGCTATAAAACTACATGTAGGTTGACATATATAAATACATAATGACATATTTGGATTTGAATCAATACATCAATTGCATAAAAGCTGGAAAACATTTTCACAGTATGGTTGCAGCATTTAAACTACATTAAAGTGTCTTACAGTCATTCTTTTTATACATGTACATTTCTGAAGGTGTAAAACGTATTCGTCTAACGGTAGCAGTATGGGGAGACAGGATGGTAGCGTAATTTGTTGCAACCTTGATCCTTTTCCTTTCTCCTTTCCTGATGATCCCCCTGGACTAGGTCATTTGAATGCACCTGATTCCATACCTGTTCTAGGTATGATATACATGTAATGCCATAAGTGATTTATTCCTCACACTAATTAGTAGATATGACAAGGCAAGCTACATGTGAGCATCATTTTCTTGAAGTAATTATTTAAATTTATAGCTGTACATACTTTAATACAATTCAAGTACCGATGCTGTCTGTACATGGACAATTGTGATCAGGTGGACAAAATGTGTACAATAATACCCATATACATTTAAATGTAAAGTTATTTTTGATGCACTTCTACATGTAATATATGTTCTGGAGCAAGTATGTTTGTTCATTGTAGGCCTGAATAGTCAGTCACCACTATATCTCACTTTATGTAAGTAATAAATGTCCAGTATCGTTCTTTGTTGGATCCAGGCAATGAAATTGTGAAACAAAACAAATTAAGAAGTGAAATGTTTGTATTTGACTCTGATATATTGGTAAATTTCTGCCTTATGATTTTGATGTACTATGATCACAATAAAGCTAAATTGTTTGTAAATTAATCATAATTCATGTATGTATGTGGTATTAACAGTCTTCCTCTACTGTCAAATAATGATAAAATTTCTTCATATGAGTTCACTTTACATACATCTGTGAATAGCCTTGAACTTATGTTTGTGGGAGTTTTGAATGTACAAGTAATGACCGTTACGCTTCCTACATGTAGTTGAATAAAAGAACAATGACTGCAAACAAATACAAACACAATGAGATCCATAGACCGTCACTTTTGAAATCACTGGTTTCTCAACCGATTTGTTGATTTTACGATTTTCAAAACCAGCGTGTGTCCAAAGAAACCACCCTTAGCAACCCTGTGTGAAATCCATTCCCAACCATATCAAATGTTCTAGTATAATATATGCTGGTTGATATAGGGATGACTAGTTGTGCCTAGAATATCTATTGCGTTGTGCCACAAAAAACATCATGAGATGGACCACATGACCACAGACTGTATATTTTGTGGGGAAAGTTTCACAAGTTTGGTTTCCTCTGGTGCAAATATTATTTTTAAGGATATAACTGGATGGTGTTTCATACTAGTAGAAAATTCAGATTTATGTTATGATTCACAATTCAATCATCTCTAGTGTAAACGTCAAAAGAAAATTAAATACTGCAAGAATGCTCTTGTCATGATGTTCTCCAATAGTGTGTGATTTTTTTTTAATGCTTCAGAATAAAAAAAAATATCTTGGTGCCTTATAGGACACCATTTTCTTTTAAATTATGTTGTAGTAATGCTTGATTTATTTGTTAAGCTTTTCCAGTAATGTAGCTTACTCTTTAAACCCTTTTCATGATTAATTGCATTGTTACAGGCAGCACTTGAATGCCAGCGTTTCTATCAAAGTAGTGCATACAGAATATGGAGATAGAGCGATATGTTTTGTTATAGTAAAATGCAGTGTTGAAAACAATCAATTGAACCATACAATGGTCGATTTTGTTTAGATAGGGAAGCAGGGACCAGCCAAGTCCAAAGTCCAGGTTGAATCAAAACAGAGTTGTGTTCATGGTGTACATGTTAGCCATGATATCCCTCTGCATCTCCATGAAATGTGTAAGATGGAAGAAAGAGAGAGGGATAGATGGAGGAAATAATATAGAAAGAGACAGACAGAGATCTAGAGAGAGAGAGACAGACAGACAGACAGACAGAAAGAAATGGAGAAGTGATGGAAAGAGTGATTGAAGGTGCTTAGAACCAGAAGGGCCTTAACTTGCATGTTTACATATACAGCCCTAGAAAAAAATTATTAGACCAAGCTTCTGTAATAAGGGTATTATAATATATGCAAACAAAATTATAAAAATGATTCGTCTTTGTATTTCCTTGAATGAATACCAAATTCCAGCAATTATACCTTGCTTTAATGATATTTTATTTCCTTCTTACCTCAAAAATAACACTATCAGTAACCATTCTTGGTCTACTAATTTTTTCTAGGGCTGTATATATACATGTGTAAATGTTAACGTCTTTCAGGCTCTGAGAAGGTGATGTAAGAAATAGGGAACGAGAGGATTGAAAGAGTAGCAGAGAGAGAGAGAGAGAGAGAGATTGTGAGATTACGTGGAAGAGCAAGCAAGCCAAACTAAGCACAATGAATAAGTTCAGAGAGCTGAGAGATGAATCAGAAGAAAGATGGAGAGGAAAGAAGGGAGAGAGAAAGATGAGTATAAAGATTGGGAAGGAGAGGGTTGAAAGAGTGGCAGAGAGAGAGAGAGATATTGTGAGATTGCGTGAAAGAGCAAGCAAGCCAAACTAAGCACAATGAATAAGTTCAGAAAGCAAATGTATATCTCAGAAGAAAGATGTAGGAGAGGAAAGAAGAGAGAGAGAGAAAGAAAGAGAGAGATGGATATTTTCTGTTTTGATAAAACGCTGCTGCCTGGGTAAAAAACAGGATCTTTAATAGTACTGTAACGTGATATGATCTGTGGCTTATTTTCTCATAATAAAAGCTTAATGGTGTTCACCTAGTTGACCTTTGATTGTGACCCATGACCTCTGGCTTTGCACTTGCCTTTGACTTTCTGACGTGGAGCTGTAGCTTGCATACCTTCACATAAGATATTGATGGATAAACATGAAATTGATCAAACTGATGCAGTGCACACACCTGTTCTAAAAACTCTCTTCTGCAGTGTACTAGAAATTTTCTCTTGCATGAAACGTTCATGAAATTCTGGAGTGGTACACATTGTAGAATTGCAAGGGTTTTAGGCAGCAGAGTACAATAACTGCATAACAACTGACCCTACATGTATGTTGAATTTTGCAATAACAAAAGTTTGTGTCTGAGTGTCTTTACAGTGTACTAATTACTAAAATAAGATTTATTTAAAACAGCTGTCTAGAAAAATGGAGAGAATTGTACCGACAATGTATAGTGCTAGAAAAAATATTCCGATCAGAGTCATGATGAGTTTCAAATTTTCTACCTTTTATTTCAGATCATCTTCAGGAACTAAAGTACCTACAAGATATTAAGTTGCTTGACAATCCTACTTACAAAGAAATTCTATTAGCCACTTTAAAAAAATTACTGAAGACATGTAGAAACATAGCAAAAACAAAAGAACTTTCAATTCTCCAGGGCTGTTTTATTTAACAGTGTTGTAATAACTATCTGTATATTTTTGACTAGATAAGTTAAAGCAAATACCCAAATTGCATCACTGAACCCAGAATTAATTTGCTACTATAACATATGTACTGCATTTTGAATCAATTCATATTTCAGTTAAGAAATGTAGATCTCACCAAGAAAATGAAAAATCAGTTTCATGTTGTACCTTAAGTTTTAACCAATATTTTCATGATCCAATATCAATAACTCTTTTGTCCACTCTGTGAAGAATATATAGAGAATGAATGGTATTAATATCAGGGATAAAGTTCAGTTTTAATTATGTTTTGATAAGTATGATGCCCATATTTGAAGTTTCCAATTTTTTCATGAAATTTTGTTAATTTTCATTTCATCTAAGGTATTCAAATTTTTTTTCATGAGGAATAAACTGAGAATGTTGAATGTCCTTTGTCTTGTGAGTATGTATGTGGCTCAATGCATTTACAGTAATTAAATTCAATGAAGGATGTAGATTAGAGCATGATCAGTGCAAGATAACAGTTATTATGGAATCTTTTGATGCACAAAATGAAGTGCCATCTGCCTTCCTAGTACCTCTTCCACAGCACCAATATTATTTCTCGAGATTCTCCTTGGCAACAATGCAGAAAATTTAATAACAAGGTACACTTGGCTTTGTGAGGGGCTTTTGTTGTAATGAAATCGAGCCGATGTGAAAGCCCCCAAGGGTCATTCCAATTGACCAGCTCACCCTTTCTGGTGGTTCCCTCTCCACATGGGTTTGCATTCATCATCAGTTGTGTTGTTCATACAAGGCAATACTCCTTTGGAGGACATTCCTTTGTCAATAAAATTGATACTTGACATTCAACATCTGGATGTGCATACGTGTACAGCGTATACATTTATACTGCTAACGTGTATAAAATATGCTTTCTAAATGAAATTATTGACAATGATTATTGCCAGGAGATGTTGGCTTACAGGAGCTACATGTAGTACTTCAAACAATAAATAACTATCTAATGTATTTGTAGTTCAATTCATGTACATACCAAAATGACATTTTGTGTTGCTTGGCAACTACATGTACGTGTAGGTCCTCATATATTAAAAGTACATTTAGACATGCATATTTCATGATAGATCTGGGAAAACAACACATGTACACTGTACATGTAGTCAATACACTGCAATTTACTTGCTAAAATTTGGAAGAAGTTCAGTAGTTCTGTTCCTTATATACAAAGTTTATTTGTTGAAAGTCCTGCAGTATTTTTGTTTAATCTTTTGTTGGCATAATGTGAATAGTGGAGAGAGAGAAAATAGTTGAAGAAGAGACAACCAAACGTTAGGTTGGCAGCTCAGTAGGTACCAGGCTGGATTCTTCATCTTACTTTTATTTAAAGAAAGGATTCATGTTTGAAGGCAACATAAGCAAGTAGCCTACTGCCAAACCAGGTACATTCGCATCCATAAAACATTCACAAATATTCGCAAGTGTTTCAAATGTGTGAATGTTTCATGCTGTGTAATGATTGAATCACGACTGATATAACTCTGCATGACTTTAATTTGCAAAAGTTTCTAAATATGGGAATGACTGCAGTTTAAAGTGTGTGAAAGAATCAAGTTGTGATTTTGTGAAAGTATTTGATTCTGGCCCAAGTCACAGTTCTCCATCTCTTGGCTCAAACTGCTTTTCCTTTTCTTTCTCCCTTCCAAAGTCCATTTGAACACTTGTTATGGTTGTATTTTATTATACAGCTGATTGTTAGGCCTACATGATATATCTGCCCATACAGTACGTTATGAATGTGTATGTACATGTGCATACTCTTTATGAAATTGTATACATGGAATACTATACGTTCTGTTACGAATGTCTTTCGTAATTATTTGGCAGCTAGGTATATCCTGATGTCACACAATTTCCTCTTTTCTCCCTAAGCCATTGTTTTAATTGTATAATGTCCTCCCTTTTTCTCTGTGTCTTCCCACAATCACACGCATACACTCTCTCTCTCTCTCTCTCTCTCTCTCACTGTCTCTCTTTCTCTAATTGTAGGCTTTAATGTCATTATTTCTCATCCAATATCTGTATTTTCTTCAACATTTTGTACAAAAAACATACTTTAACAGTATTTCAATGAAAACAATTGGAACCAATTTTCATTTCTTTAGGAACCCAGCAGTTTGGGAAATTCAAGTTTAGAAATCAATATTCCTGATTAGGTACTCATTTTACTTTTATCCAACCTCAATGTTGGGTTAAATCAGTTGCAAGTTTTGCTATATAATCCTTGCCTTATAACAGATGTGTTGAGTTGACCTATCATTGGGCAAGTTCTGTTATTGCGTCCAGAAATACTACATTGTACTATTTGTAAATACAAGAATGCAGCTTTAACTAAAGTTCTGCCCTCCCCTAGCAGCTGTGTGCATACTAGGTCACTCTCCGACTGCGTGCTGCGTGCATAATGTTCATTCAATGATACAAGCTCGGGTGAAGAGTTCTATACAGAATGCATAAGGAGATGGTTAGGGAAGGGGGGGGGGCGGAGGCAATAGAAGGTGAAAAAAAAAATGCAGTTGGAGGAGATGATGTAGGGTTTATGCTGTGATGGTATTTGTAGAGAGTGTGTGTGTTTGTGTGCGTGCGTGTGTGTGTGTGTGTGTGTGAGAGAGAGAGAAAGAAAGAAAGAGAGGTAGAAAAAGAAAAGGAAAGATACAGATGGGTCAGCAAAAGAAAGGATGTGGAGCTGCGTGCATAATCTCAATCAGAAGGAAGATCTGTGCTGCAAAGAAAGGAATATTGAAGCAAGAATTACATTTGTACCCTCTCCATCTTTTGTTTATATGCGAGAAAAGAAAAAGGTCATAGCAGTATCGATGAACGTTTCCATTGGGGTGCCTCAGCCACTAATGACATAAGCCTCTATTTATAGAAGGGGTGTTGTTTTTAATCTCCAGATTTTGACCGTCTTTTCGGTTCGCATTCCTCAGGTTTGAATCATATACGATGATGTCATGACAGACTGTTATAGGTAGCTATGAACTCTGACCCCCTGATGGTCCACTTGAACCCGAATGGTAAAGTCACTGATTAGAAATAGAGTACCGGTAAGATATTGAACATTGCTAAAGGAGAATATTGCATTTGTATCAAACAATCTGGACATTTGAAAACTTTAGCAGCTCTGTTTTTTTTGTTTTTTTTTAGAGAGAGAATTCACATTTTGTCACTCAATACTTTGGTGTCATTTCAATACTCTTTATCAGGAATTTATTTAATCATTCTGAATTTTCACTAGTGTCTAGCCTGACTTCCTGTAATAACTATTAATGTGAAATGTGGTACATGTACATGTAGATGTAAATTTACCCTTTTATAGTGTAATAATATTTTATTGATTTGAAGAAGTTAACTGATGGTATGTATATATAAAGAAGGGGGAAAAGTGCAAAGAATCTTGAAGAAGTTACATGATTTTAGATATTACACAGGGATGCCACTTTTCAGACAAAAGTAGGAATTCCAACTTTTTCAACATATTTTTAGCCATAGAAAAAAACACTTTTTATGTATACAAGGGCCCATTTAAGATGATTTTTCCTACTTTTTTATCAATTCTAAATGGCATCCCTGATTACAGTAGGCCTAATTGTCAGGGGTTTTTTTGCCATCATGTAACTATCTGCATGCTCATTTATCACTAGACCCAGAGCAAATAGCTAATCAAGTGATTTTATTATGTATTAGTAGATACTACATGTAGATCAAATTTGTAAAGCAGAACAGCTGTTGACATTAGATTATGGCTATTGGTTGAATGTTATGTCGTTTTTCTGACCAAAATTGCCAAAATACATTTTTCAATTGCTTGCTTCTGAACTAAAAATAATAATTTCTGTCATATGCAGCGTTATCGTTATATATGAATCTAAAAATGATTAGAGTGTATAATTTGGTCTTATGAACAATATCTGAGCATGAAGCTGATGTCAAACTTTCAGAGTGTATATATAAACAGTTCATTTTCACTTATGTTTTAGTTCCTGAAGATGATCTGAAATAAAAGGTCAAAAATTAGAAACTCATCATGACTCTGATCGGAGTATTATTTCTAGCGTAAGCTGCTGTAGTTCCGTGATATAAGACGGGTCACTATTAAAATATCAATTTTTGGATTACCACCCTCCTACATAATGAATATCATCTGCTCAGAGCGAGAAGGGTGTTAACTCATACTATTTAACATACAATGTAGGATTAACGCCCTTTTAGCTCTTAGCAATAGGCCTGCAGTATACCAGCGTGCTGGGACATGTTCTATTTTATACTTCTCACCTTTCCGTTTGGGTATCATCCCTTTCAATCCAAGCCATCCTTCCTTCCTTTACCTTAGCGGAGGTCACACAGAGTTCACCTCGAAATTGGACGATGATCTAGAGATCATGATTGCATGGTGGGGAGTTAACTCGATATGAAGTCTATTGTGAGCATGTGATAATTTTACCATTTTGTATACAGAGAGAGTGATATGAGCGAAGATATGAAGTGGTGTAGAGGAACATGAAAACTCCACTGCCATGTTGACAAGCTGTTGGATTTCCTGTTGAAAGGGAGATGCACATCAGCAAATACCTCAATATATTTGTAAGGGGGAAGTCCACCCTGATTACAAGTTGGTTTTAAAAGAAGCAGAAAAATTAAAGATACAGGACACTGAAGGTTTGAGCAAAATACGATAAGAAATAAGAAAGTTATGAATTCTTGAAGTTGTAATCAATCAAACACAAATTGGCAACTCCGTGATGTATCTTGCAAGCTCCACTCCCATTTGCCCTGTACTGAAAAATCATTAATTTCCATTTTCTCTAAAGAAAATATTCAGTCATACATGCACCATAATCATTGCTCATATGTTTTTACACAAAACCTGTATGAAACAAATCTATTCCTTCATCAGAAACTAAGAAAATTAAAATTGTGACCCTCCACCACAAAACGACCAATAAGTCGCAATGGGAGTTTTAGAGTAAACAGCTGAAAAAGGTGGTTTGGTGTGGAAATTTTGATTTTAACTTTTTTGTATTTTCTGAAAGTTCATTTATTAATCTACCATCTGACAAAATTTCAGGTTAAAATACCTTGTCGAAATATGTTTTTACTCTCATTCAAAATGACCATGTTTTCCTGGACATTCAAACTCTGTGTGTCAACTTGCTGGGATTGTACTTCACATCGCTTTTCTGGTATAGCTTTAATAAACTGTGCACTGTCTGATATTCAAAATCTAAAGAAACATAGAAATATATCTATTCTGAAGGTATGGAAAGTTTCAACCCAATCCAATCAGTACTTCACAATGTATGCTATGGAGTTTTGACTCAACCTTTTGTGCAACAAACAATAGGACACAGATTAGGCGCTCTTAAATGGTCACTCTTCTTTAGAGCCCGTTTTCTCTATTGTTTTGGTCATTAGCTGTCTGACACTTTGATATTCTCATTGTAATTTACAAGGGTTTGCTTAGTCCATACAAGACAAGTTATATATCATTTTAAAGCTTAGAATCTACGCTTTCAAACTGTGTTGAAATATTAAAAACCCAAATTTCCGACTTATTGGTCGTTTTGTGGTGGAGGGTCACAATTTATGAAATTTTCTGTACTGAGCAAATAGGAGAGGAGCTTGCAAGATACATCACGCAGTTGCCAATTTGTGTTTGATTGATCACAACTTCACAAATTCATAACTTTCTTTTTTTTTATTGCATTTTGCTCAAACCTTCACTGATCTGTTTCTCTCATTTTTCTGCTTTTTTTCTAATCATATATACCAGGGTGGACTTTCCCTTTAAATACATCATAGTGTATCATAACTATTTCTTCCTTATCAATAAAGCAGACATTTCTGAGAACACTAATTATTGAATTATTTAGGCCTATACCCCAAAACCATCAAATAAGGCCCAAAGTTCTTGTCAATATCAATTGTGATAACAAAGAAAACTACACTGTATATACATGTACAGGTATTTGAGAAAATCCTTGGAATTTCTTCTTGTGTTGAAAAAGCTTTTTTTTTAAGGACATACATTGAAATCTTAAATCATTTTTTGAGAGCCATAAGGGCGTAAATTCTTTGTTGAAGTTAGTTGAGTAAAGGTCCTTCTTGCTCTCAACACATGACATCATAAATCATTCTACTGCATACATGTACATTGCATGCATGTCTCTACTATGTGTTGTGCATGTGGGTCAAATGTGAGCCAAATAGTCATAATTTATGTCATCTACATCAATCTAAACCATCCCCCTCTTTGGGCCCACGATTTTCATCCTCAAATTGCACATAGCAAGCATTCTACGTTGCTTCGGTTCATTGGGAGAAATGCCATCTCTCTCGTAAAGTCAAGTTCATTAAACATTTTGCCACATTCCGTGGAAGTGATTTATGTCTAGAATGATAAGGAATCACAAATCAAACTAGAAAGGCCGTCAAAGGCGGCAGACCCACGCCTTAACCCAATAGGTTTTGTTTTGTTGCGATTATTTTTGTAAGCAGGCCATTCAAAGGGGATAACAAGAGGCACATCTCCCCCCCCCCCCAATAAATTTTGCCATATCCAGGTCATAGCTTTGTGTGTCCCCACCCTTGAAAAAATTCTTCTGAAAAAGATATTTTATTATTGAAACATCCCTCCCCTAAAAGTAATTGATTAGACATGTCAGAGAGCGTGGCGTGGTGAGAAAAAAAATGTTAGCAATTTGTATTCAGTGTTCAGTCATGTAAGTGTTAGTAAATGTATTCATGTTCTATCTTTAAATTACATTGCAATTGGGGTTGTTTTTTTTTTTTCATCGGGCTTGGATAAAATAAATATGACGACAAAATAAGTTGGATCTCGACTTCAAAATGCATGCGAGGCACAGAGCTTACTCACTCAGCTCAGTCACCACCCATCAACAAAGTCAAAGTGGATACTGGCGTGCATGTATTCGGCGAACCTCGATCAGCCACCAAATTTTGCAAATCCACACAAATTAAAAAGAAATCCAGTGTTTGTATATATTTTACAACTACGAAATCCACTCAAACAGACATAAATGAGTTATAAACTAACTCAAATCTCAAATGACAGGACCGTTATAACCCAAAGAAAAAAGTTCAATCCTACTACAGTCAGTAAGGCACAGGCACTGTACTCCCTGGGGTTATGTACTCCCTAGCCCGACCAGATCGCCGTCACTTCGCGACAGCGCTGTGTATAGTTATGTACGTACAGCTAGCTACACAGCCCACTCACTCAGATCAATACACGCGAACGCTCGCGAGTGCGATAGACTCACTCACGTCGAACAAACTCACCAGATTTTCACCGAAAACAATTAAAATCACGTACTACACGTCCACCAGGATAAAATAAATCACAAAAACTTCCACAACAAAGTGGAAAGAACCGGGAAAATAAACAGAAATGCACAGAAGATAAGAAATAGAGGAGAAGCCGTAGGGGTAGGGTAGCCTGAATCTAAATGAATTTGTAGTTAAAAAAGGTATCGCGCGCAATCCCTTGTTGCTGGGATACGTTGGCTTTGAATATTCATTGCAGGCTCGTACGGATTTGAAGTGAAATGGTAAATAATGGGTCTAAAAGTCTTCTAAAATTCATAAACCTGAAATAGACTTTTGGTGAGACGAAGTAATGAGTGTTTTGATTGGCCAAAATATTTCTGCATCTGCAGGCGAAGTTTGGGGTCATCAATCTTTCTAGTTTCTTTCCTGTCACTATCTGAACTGAAGTTCCTATACTTTACTACAGGGTCAAAACTTCAAGGTCACACAGAATGTGCAGGGGTCAACCAATCATCACCAAAATCTAATCGATTCTTTCCTGTCACTTTCTGAACATTCCCTGAAAATTTGGTGCAAATCCGTTCACCCGTTCTCTTGTTATCTTGTACACAAACAAACAAACAAACAAACAAACAAACAAACAAACAAAAAAAAACACAAACATACGGAGCCCTTTACATAACCCTGCCGATTTCATCGGCGTGGGTAATGAAGAGGGCTTATTAAGGAGTGACTGCTGGAAAATTTGTTCAGACATACACAAGTTTGCTAGTGATAATGATCTTTGTGGATGACGGCTTGTCTCGAATGCGTGGGGTGCGGGAGCGGGATGGGAGCGGGATGGGAGCGGGAACGGGCACACCCTTTCGAGACAAGCCCCCCCGGTTATCTCGAATGGACGCGTTCCCAGCGAGAAGTTCAATGAACGCGCCACTTCGAGACAACCGGGGGGGCTTTCCTCGAATGAGTGTGTTGAGTAGACTTTTGTAACAGACGTTTTAGAATTTTTTTTGAAAAATGTACTCTTGCTGGTTTTTTCGTTTTTCTTTTGTCTAAGATGTAGAAAATATAAAAAAACGGTATCTAAAAATGCTTTTGACAAGGAAATCATTATTTGTGCAAAATAAATCGGAGAATTGAATAATTATCCATTAAAACACACGGGGAAGAAAGGGCAAGTGGCGTAGCTAGGATTGTTAATTTATTTTTATTTTTTTGGCGTGACCTGTTAAATATTGTGAAATTGTGTTACAGACATGTGCTGACATAAGGGAGACCATCCAAATTCATCGACCATTCAGAATGCATCCGGAATGGGGTCATCAAGCATTCCAGAATGGGTCGGGAATATCCCCATTCTAGTCGCGTTCTCAAATTTCCGGCCGATCGGCGTCTTTTGTGTTGCCGAACAAAGGGGCATTCTGAAAGCATTCTGGAAGCATTCTGGGAGCATTCTGGAAATGTCCCTTTGTTGTCGACATGGCATGGTCCCAGAATGCGGTGATTAAAAATCATGAACGGGACAGCCAAGGATGCGCAGCGCGATCGAAGGTGCTTCATTTATTGCGATATCGATCATGCCGGCATGATACATGTATAATCTCATTTCAAAGTATTTCCCTTTCTTTGACTGTAAGGATCGGAAGAATTATTTTTGAAGATTCATGTTGATGCCATATACTATAGTGAATTCGCTTTATTTATGAATATTGTAAGCGACGGTCACCAGATAAGATACAGCGTCGACCGTTAGATGAAAAAGGAATACGATTTCCAGATTGAACGAAGTGATGATCGCCGGGTGAAAGAATGCGCATTATTTCTTCCGATATTAGGACGCAACAAGTAGCTGATTTTTGTTTTTAATGACATGTATGGATCGCAAGAATTATGCGGAAGTTTAATGGTGAAAGAAATTGAAGTTCATCATATGAAATAAAGTAATGATCGTCAGATGAAATTAAATTACACTCGCTAGATGATACAGATTTACGATCGCCCAAATAAATAATATTAATATTACTACAGTATAAACAGATGAAAAAAGAATACGATTGCCAGATTGAACGAAGTGATGATCGCCGGGTGAAAAAATGCGCTTTATTTCTTCCGATATTAGGACGCAACAAATAGCTGATTTTTGTTTTTAATGACATGTATGGATCGCAAGAATTATGCGGAAGTTTAATGGTGAAAGAAATTGAAGCTCATCATATGAAATAAAGTAATGATCGTCAGATGAAATTAAATTACACTCGCTAGATGATACAGATTTGGACGATTGTCCAATGAAATAATATTAATATTACTACAGAATAGACAGATGAAATAAATGACGGCCGATATATATTTTTGTTGCCCTTAAATAAATTCACTGATGAGAATGATCAATACATGGAAAATGCACGATATGATTGATAATATTAACAAATGATAATCAGTTTTGAGCGCCAAATGCGCTTTACATTTCTTCCGATATTAGGACGCAACAAATAGTTGATTTTTGTATTTAATGACATGTATGGATCGCAAGAATTATGCGGAAGTTTAATGGTGAAAGAAATTGAAGTTCATCATATGAAATAAAGTAATGATCGTCAGATGAAATTAAATTACACTCGCTAGATGATACAGATTTACGATCGCCCAAATAAATAATATTAATATTACTACAGTATAAACAGATGAAAAAAGAATACGATTGCCAGATTGAACGAACTGATGATCGCCGGGTGAAAAAATGCGCTTTATTTCTTCCGATATTAGGACGCAACAAATAGCTGATTTTTGTTTTTAATGACATGTATGGATCGCAAGAATTATGCGGAAGTTTAATGGTGAAAGAAATTGAAGTTCATCATATGAAATAAAGTAATGATCGTCAGATGAAATTAAATTACACTCGCTAGATGATACAGATTTGGACGATTGTCCAATGAAATAATATTAATATTACTACAGTATAGACAGATGAAATAAATGACGGCCGATATATATTTTTGTTGCCCTTAAATAAATTCACTGATGAGAATGATCAATACATGGAAAATGCACGATATGATTGATAATATTAACAAATGATAATCAGTTTTGAGCGCCAAATGCGCTTTACATTTCTTCCGATATTAGGACGCAACAAATAGTTGATTTTTGTTTTTAATGACATGTATGGATCGCAAGAATTATGCGGAAGTTTAATGGTGAAAGAAATTGAAGTTCATCATATGAAATAAAGTAATGATCGTCAGATGAAATTAAATTACACTCGCTAGATGATTACAGATTTACGATCGCCCAAATAAATAATATTAATATTACTACAGTATAAACAGATGAAAAAAGAATACGATTGCCAGATTGAACGAAGTGATGATCGCCGGGTGAAAAAATGCGCTTTATTTCTTCCGATATTAAGATGGCAATGCATTTTTAAGGACATGTATGGATCGCAAGAATTATTGCGAAAGTTTAACGTATGTATATATTTTGTTGCCCTTAAATAACTACAATGATGAGAATCAGTGAAGTTATGTGTATATAACCTTTTTTCATGTTTATACTATATTTATGGTGACAACCCGTCTATTTATAATGAAACAATGTAAACGAAAGACGCCAGAATAGAGCGGCGACCGCGAGGTGAAAGAGGAGATCACCAGATAAAATAATTGATAGTCCGAAATATGAAATATTCTTTTGAAGGTTCATACTTTTTTCCGAATCTTTTATATTTTTAGCACACCGCTTGAGCGTAAAATAGAGGGCAAACACTGTGAGAGCGGAATAGAAACATGGAGAGGAGAGAAATAAAATGGAATCGTGTCAACGTGACAGATAGAAAGAGAATAAAATGACAAATTAAAGAGAAACATCGGAAAAGTTGAATGAAAAGCTGACAGAATAAAAGCCATAAGAAAAGGGTGATTATTCTTGATAAAAACAAAGAATTACATAAGGAAACACGATAGAGTTTTTAGCACCCTTAAAATTGCAAGAGGCATCGGCTATCAACAAATTCCCAAAAAGTAAATGAATTAACTCAACTCATTTTAACGATATTTCTCTCCTTGCTTTTGCATGATCCCCTCTTTCTGAGCTCATTTTACCCTTTTTCTATAGCTCCATCAATCCGTCAATACAACGCGACTTTATGTAACTCCCCCCCCCCCCCCCTTTACTTTTTACAAATTATTTCGGGGAAAAGGCTTGTTTGATCTACCCGCGCGCGCGCATACTATTTATAAATAACCGCAGTGATATCAACAACTTGCCAGACAATGGCTCCCAAGAGTCTCTCAATGTCATTGACCCAGTTAATGATTTATGACCTGCTGTGATTTTTTTTTTTCATGCTAGCCTATGCGATATGCGCCGGGCTTTCTGGCAAGTATACTAATTGCGTTACGTAAACTATGGAGACAATACGGACAATGGGCGAGGGCGTTAGCCCAAGCGAGTATCATCGCTGGTGAACTCATCATTATTCATATATGTTTTAAATATCGAATGTGAGAGGAGGGTATGCCATGCATGATTCATAAACTAGCCTTATTTGGTGATCGACCTCCTTTTATTCAACCAATCAAATATTTTCAAGTTCCGATTTTTTCCGTCCTGTACTAGTACAAAATTCATAATACGCTACAACGCCCTATTTTGTTGGAGTGGCTTAATATAGTCTGTATGCAAGTATGTAATAATTTACTCCACTGTTGCTGTATCGAAGTTTGTATCCAGTATCACATCTTATTTTTAACTAATCATAATAACGCATTATTCTAGACTACGGTACATTCTTTCCAACTGGGTGTTGTGGTGTATATCTCTTCCTACCTCAGTGGGTGTAGGTTGGCTAATAAAATACACTTTATTTTGTGACATATTGCCTGTACATATGTTCATTATTCCCAGTACGTATTCTTTGTATTTTTCTTATGCCAGATATTGCCGTTTTATTTATGATCTCTTCCATGCCCACAGGAGGGGCCGTCGGAAATAAAATAATTGTCAATGTCATTGTACCGCATGCGTACGCCTCTAATCCAGCTATCGTGGAAGTTATACTTATAAACTCAGCCCCGGGACGTTTTGAGGGAAACCACTACTATTCCGTGCGTCTCACAATTACATGGGCAAATGACAATGTATAGTTGTATCGTAGGGACTATTTTTTCAATCAAAGTATCATATATGTCCTGCCACTTACCTAAACAGACCTTCCGCAGATCAGCTCTTCCTCAGAAATGTATAGAATCAATAAAATGTCACCTTTTTTCACTCAATTGTAATCCTCCCTCTCGTCTCTCTCGAGCGAGAATTCGAACGTATGTAAAAAAATATACGGACGCGCATGCGTATTGCAAACTATACATCGGCATCCGAAAAATTTTAGTACAGGATCCGGGAAATTAATAGGCTTTTTATATCATTCTCGTCGAAAAGAAAGACGACAGTTATCCGGACAGTATTGTAATTACCTAAAGCATCTTCAAATGAAGTTATGTTATATTTCATGGTATAATTTTGACATACGAGCTTGGATTTATGAGGCATCCAACCTTTCTAATGACTGCTGATCGCAGCCCGAACGCTACGCGTTCGGGCTGCCGCAGTAAAGCGGACCCAGGTTTGGGCTACTGCCGGCCTTCGCCGATTGCCCGTCTCCATAACGCGATCAGTATACTTCATTACTTGCCAGAAAACCCGACGCATATCGGACAGACTATTTTCATGCTACTGTAGTAAGAAATTCAGCAGCATATCTCCCCTCCCATCCTCCCACCTCCTCCAAATAAAAGATAAATACGAAGACGATCTCTGTAGCCTAGTCACTGAGTTGAGGGGCACTTGCATCCTTTTTTAGGGGGGGGGGGGGGGGGTGGGGGGTCCTCAGAAAATTTAATGCGAATGTAGGAAGTCACAGAAAGTGGTGGATGTTTGATTTTTGTTTTGACTTTCCCTTCACTTTCCCTCTTTCCCGGTCGCTAGAGCTATATAATATAAAGATGATAATGAGTGAAATTTTATGATAATTATGATATCAAATGAATCATACAAAAAATTAAAAATTAAAAAATATTCTGCTTGACATTTGTGTTAAGAACTTATTAATATGGCCATTGAATTTCGGCGAAATAATATCACAATATCAAATTCCATTGAAAGAGAAAAGAACCAAACAAATACGAAATCACCCCTCTCAAGAATTGACAAGCTTATTTCACAGACGTATTTTTATGTTTCCATAATTTCATCATTTTCTCTGCATCACTGGAATCACGCGGCAGCAGCCCGAATGCATGCGTATAGTGTTCCAATTCCGGGGCCACCTGTCATCATGACTGTAAACCATTTTCAAACATCGTTGATGAAATTCACAAACACACAAATTTACATCGACACAGAATGATCAAAAGTAATAACATGTTGTGCAAGTTTTGTAAGTCGTTTAAAATATGATACGTCACTGATTTGTTTTCAGAATCATGTTATTTTTCCCCAAAATAATATCAGACGGGTTCGCGTGTTTTTCATTTGCTTTCCGAAGTATGTCCGCGATCACTTCAAAAAGGCATCGATCGATATCGCGGCGCGCGCGGCATGAGAAAGACAGATCAGCGATCGGCCGCGCCGGCTGCGCTGGCTGAATAGCTCTTCCTTGCTGTACGGTGAACAATAGCGTGTTCTGGATTGAGTGGCGCATTCTCGGAGCATTCCGGAACATACCCATTCTGACACCATTCTAACACCATTCTGACCCCATTCCGGATGTAATCCTCCATAGCGCGGAGTTAAGTACCGCATTCTAAACGCATGCCAGAATGGGGATGAGCAAGACAATGGATTTTTAGGGGACCATTCCGGATGCATTCTGAATGGTCGATGAATTTGGATGGTCTCCCTAAGCCAAGGTGTGTTTATCATCTTTCCAAAGTTAGAAACACCTTTTAATGCCACTATCATTCTATCAATACCCACTATCAAAAGTCAAAACTCATATCAAAAGGTCGTTTGTACCCGGCCCCCAACTCCCCATACCAGGGGTAGGCCTATGCTCGTAACTCCTTTTCAAAAGTGACCCCCTATTCCGGAGAAGTTGGAATTTGTTTTACCCCCTATCCCGGGAAATTTTCTGAGATATTGGACCCCCTATCCAGGCAATTTAGGAAATTAACCCCCCCCCCCCACCCCCCCCCACCTATCCCCGGGGAGGAAACCACCAGAATCTGCGAAAATTGACCCCTATTTACATTTTCCCGGGAATATTTTTTCATCTTCCTCATTCATCTTCCTATTTTCTTACTCACCCACCAATAAGGGGTGGGGCATGGCCATCTTGTGCCTCCCCCCCCCCGTAAAAAAATACGCCGCAGTGAATTAACATTCTATTCTGGACTGTCTGCCCGACCAGACCTTTGAATTTTAAATGAACATTCCATTATGAATTCATGCAACCTCATACATTCATTTGACAACCCCCGGTTATCAGTGACGGCACCGGGGGGCATGGGGGGGGGGGGGCATTTGCCCCCCAGTCAGAAGCTTTGCCCCCCAGTTGCCCCCAATAATTTTCGGAGTGAAAAAAATAAAAGGGTGGAAAATTTTGTTTGTCCGCCCTTGCCCCCAACAATTTCTTTTGCCCCCCATTTGCCCCCCCCCCCCACCCCACTTTAAAAATCCTGGTGCCGCCACTGCCGGTTATATTTTCTACATCTTAGACAAAAGAAAAACGAAAAAAACCAGCAAGAGTACATATTTCAAAAAAAAATCTAAAACGTCTATTACAAAAGTCTACTCAACACACTCATTCGAGGAAAGCCCCCCCGGTTGTCTCGAAGTGGCGCGTTCATTGAACTTCTCGCTGGGAACGCGTCCATTCGAGATAACCGGGGGGGCTTGTCTCGAAAGGGTGTGCCCGTTCCCGCTCCCATCCCGCTCCCATCCCGCTCCCGCACCCCACCCATTCGAGACAAGCCGTGGATGACTATATCAGCCATATTTTTTGTTGAGGAGGCCTATGGATAATTGCTTTGTTTTATCATGGACTCACTACATGGTTTTATGTACTGTAACTTTATATTGCTAGCGTTTTATGCTTAGAAGTGATGAGTCCTTATTCCACGCCATTTGAGAATGTACTGTACTCTTTTAATTGGTTGATAATACAGTGTATGTTATTTGTTTTTAAAAAGGAATATCAAATTTAGTGTAATTTTTTGACAATTTTGTTTTCCAGACAGCATTAAATATTTACTTCATATGGTAGCAATATCAGTTTTAAAAAATAAATTGAGACAAAATGTATTGTGATTTTGCGTTTTTGGTACAGTTTTGTTTTTGTATGCATTACACAAGGAGCACAACAGATAACCTTATAAATTTAAATTTTGCTTTTGTCTCGTAATACATTGTAGATGTATTCATACATACTCATAGTCATGTAAAATGTAAGGCATTGATTACTCTGCATTTTCCCCCCTGTCCTTTAGAGTGAAGTGTCAATGTTTTCAGAGGCGTGGACCTATATTGTGGCTTCTGAAGTCAAACCAATGGCACCCTTGCTAGTCTATTATCACAGACCCAGGATGATCAGCATATGTGATCTTGAATCCAGATGACATGGAATGAGTGACTTTTCAGTGACATTTGACTGTGTTGTATGGGGATTGTTATTGAATGGAGGAGGTTGCCTTTTGTTCTTATTCAGTCAGTATTCTGATGTTTGAGGCCAGGTTAATTATTTCCAACAATTTCGAATCATATCAAATCAAATCGTGTTAATTTATATTGTGTCTGTTCAAGCAGACTAAGCTGCATTTCATACTGTTTGTTTTGATCATACCAGTATAAAGAAGTTTGTGGCTTGTCCTCAGGCTCAGTTCATTTGTATTTGTGTCTGTGCACTCTAAGATTTAGCATTCTTTCCAGTTAGAGTTACCCCAAGTCCCAATTTTCTCATTTTTCCCTCATAAGAAATATCACGAGAAATTCTTTGAAATGTATGAACCCCTATCTCTCAATTTTTGTGGAAAGTACAAATTGAACTAAATTATTTCTTAAAATGGAATTTGATGTGATTTCAGATGTTATGTTTTGGGTGTTTTTTTTAACAGTTGAAGTGAAATATCAAAATGTATGATGCTAATACTTCGGCATTGGTAGAGATATTTGTATAATTGATTGTGCTTGAATGAAGGCTAGAGCTTTAAGGGATTAAACATAATTACAAAATCTTAGCCTCTGGCATCACTCTTTCATTAAAACTTAGGCCTCTATCCCTCTACTATTGCTATGTATTCTACTTTCCAAACACACAAGTATTTTGTTTGAAATATCCCTCTATGAATTGATTTTAAAATATTCCCTGCAAGAGTATGCAATAGAGGCTATTCAAGGCATTGTTAGGTTGGATGGATAGGGAGGTGATAGAGTTTAATGTAGTGTGATTAATTCCTTGGTAATGAAATGGATACTACGCTTATAATAGCCTAAATTTTGGCTAATGAAAAGGGCAGACAAAGGTTAAAATGGATTCTGGGTTAATTTTCATAACTTTAGATTGGAATCTAGTGATATTTGTATGACAATTTATTTCATGAATTTTGAGCAATAAAATGCAGATGTCCACCTTTTATAGATTTAATGTATGTAGTCTTGTAGTCTTGACTGTCTTCTCTTTTGGGATAAAGATGTTCCAATTTCTCTGCATGCTCAGATTCTATTGTTAAACTTAAAAATGAAGGTTCTACTATTTAATAAAACCGGGCCTATATGCACATACTGTAGTGTAGTCTACACTCTAAAGAGTTCAGATTCTGTAGGGCCTTCTGTTTTGCTAAAATTAATAGTGATACTCGTGAATAGAATGATTGTATGAAATAAACAGAATTAATAAATGCAACTGCATGTAAATATGTGCCATGAATTTTGACATTTTCTTAGTTGGTACACATTCTTCAAATGGAGCCCAATATTGGCTTATAACTTTATTTCTATCTTTTTAAAAAACTTTTTTTTTTACCAAACTGTCCATTTAAATTTGAATAGTTGTGTATGGTACTTTGGAAACTTCCTATAATGAGGACCTTAGGACCATGAAAATTACCTTGTTATATCAGGAATCTCCTTACAATATATATTAAGGTTAAAAAAAAACACCAAAAGAACATAAAGACTTAGTCACCATCAAAATGACCTTGTTATATCAGGAATCTTGTTATATCGAGCTCTTTATAAGGAGTTTCCACTGTATATTATACAGTGTAGAATCGATGTAGGAGTTAGTGAGTTGTTCACTGCATGTCCCATTTCCATTATAACATTATGCATGGATTCGCTGTAATGGCCTCATTAAAACAACTAGGGCACATTTAGGTTTTATGTACTTGGTTCTTCCATTACGATGACTGCCATGTACACAAAAGATTACGTGTCAGAGACAGAATTTTACGTAGGCTTCTCGGCCCATTTGCAGGCTCTGTATTACCAGTTTTATATATTTTTCATGGGCAACTCTCCAGCGCTGTTTTACAGGACTTGCCCAAACACAGACAACAAGCCTGCTGAATTAAAAGAGAAAAATAAGGATTATAAATTAGGCCTATATAGATTTGCTTTCCTTACTGGGCATGCTGCTACTTGCTTTCATTGTGTCATGATGAACCGGAGGAAAGGTGTGGGGTTTTTTGTGAGTAATGTCAAATGACAGCTTTTCTTTAAAATATTTATTTTTTCTAGACAATTACTCAGTGATTTCTAATTCACGCCCCCCCCCCCCCCCATTGACAAACTTACTCCAGTGTTATCTTCAAGTAGGCAAACAGTGTTGGCTTGATTTCAGTTTTCAGTATGCAGTTATTTTATCTATTCCTTGCAGTACCGAAATTTTCTCCATCTACAAATATTTAAGTCTACCGGTATCAGTAAAACTGATCTAAATGTAAATCTGCGACTTAGTATCAAGCTATGCTCACAAACTCCATCAGGATGCTTGATGAAATTTTTCGTAAACTAATCATCAATTAGATTGATTTGTTTTTTGTAAAGTTCTTTTCCAAGAAATAATGATTGAACACTGAAGTAGAATACTTGTTTCATGCATGATATAGTAGTCTTTAAAGGTAATGTTTAGTTTTGGTAATCCCTCAAAAACATTTTGTCAGATTTCTTGGATTATTGCTGCTAAATAGCAAGATACAAGCAATACTAAGATACTGTGAAGATTTTACCTACTAAAGTGAAATATTTTACAAATAAGAGGTACATGTAAAAGATAATATATACTTGTACCGGGCCAGCGTGCGCTATACACTTTAAAGCGTGCAAAAACCTGTGAGGATTATGTGTATTCCACACACAGTGACACACATGCTATCTCCACGCAAAGCCCCGAGACTGTTGCGTGGGAGCCATCATGTGGAAAGGTCCTAGCGTAGGGCAGTGTGTTACCGTGATCCAGCATTCCTTACAGATTTACACTAAAATTCACCGGAAATCATTGATGGAATACCACATGATCTCGTACAAACACGTTTCTTTCCAATTTCCTTTTTGCTACCAAAACTCTCCATGAGCTTTAAGTATAAAAATGGAGCAATATTTCTTTCTTTGATAATTTTCCATCTTTTTATATAATTTAGTATTTTATTTCAAATGAACTGAATCTAATGCCTAAAACACTAATTTCATTGAGATGCCTGTACTACCATGGTGCTGGAGGCATTATTATGTACTAATTATTATATTATTTAATATTCTAGTTTTTATATTTGTTTTAAATCTGCATTTTCAAGACATATTAAATAATTTAATAAGTAATTATATAATATACTGCTAATGTTTTATTTTCCATATTTGCTCCGTGCATTTTTCAAGACATTTTCATGTAGTCTACTTTCCAGTCGAATGGGGGTTTTTATGTTAAAGATTTAAAACCCAAAATTATTTAATTGTAGCCAAAGGCAAGATGACGGAAGCAAATGGGTGAACTATGAGACTATCATTGAATAGTCTTGAATTTTGTTTTCATTCAGGGGAATATTAATTGGGCGTTCCCATTTCCTGAAAATTCAAAGGGTTTGTAATTAGAGACCAGTTTTCTGCTTGCATGCCTGTCACATGCTGTGATTAGTATTCATAGGATTTTGCTGTGCTTGTCAAACAAAATATGGTTGGAGATATGCTTCCATGGGAGGGGCGGAAATGAGAGGATGATGGCTGGGAATGGATCCTAATATGTGTACGAAGTTTATATTATTATCCTGTGACAACCTTAAGATAAAAATCACATCGCATGCCTGTACCATTTGAATTGAAGATTAACTTTTCAGGATTCAATCTGTAAGGAGGATGTAATAGTTTTTACCAGTACTTGGAATAAGGGATGTGTTCAATGATACCTCACAACCTCCAGTATGGTCTGCTAAGTTAAAAAAAAGCGTGTTAGCCCTTTCATGACAGGAATTATTTTAGGGCTAAATTGATCACATTTTGTTCTTCAAATTGGCAGTAACAATATTTTTCTTTTACTGCTACATGGTTCTAACAAAATGTAATGTTTTTGAAAACATTATACATGGTTAGGAACTTTGTTGAAAAGTTGAACAAGTGGCCAATTTGATAAAACCTCTTAATGTGAACCTCTTAATGTGTTGCCAATTTAAGGATTTTGAAGCTTATTCTCCTAATTAAAATTCCTGGCATCAAACGCAGTAGATCATGCAACAAAAATGGACACAGTGTGTGCAGAAAGTTTTGCTCTTTCTGCTCATGCTTCTGGTATATTTTTTAGAGGTCTGAATCAAAAGTTATTGAGCGAAAACACAAAGAGCTAACACCTTTTTGGCTTTTTATTTCATTCTTGAGATACTGTATATCCCTTACTACTAACTTCCAATATTATTGTAATAGAAATGGACATTTTTTATTCGTTCCTGCCATTGACAGAACTGTGGTGGAGTGGTTCATTCACTTGACTCATGAGTGATCATAAGGTTGAGGTTTGAATCTCTGCCTGGTGTGTACATGTATGTCCTTTACAGACAAGGCATTCAATCTACATTTGTCTTTCTTGATCCAGGTGTTGATTGGGTATTAGGATTTATTCTCATCTTCATATCATCACCACCACAACCAGCACCATCATTATTATTATCGTCATCATATGCATAATCATCAGTAATTATCGTTATCATCCTCACTATCTTAATCTGGTTGTCATCATCATCATAATCGTCATCATCATAATTATCATCATCATCATCGTCATCGTCATCCTCATCCTCATCCTCATCCTCATCCTCACTGTTGTCTTCTCTTTCACTCCCTCCTATTCTCCATTTCATTACCACCGTCATTGCCTTTATCCTCATCACAATCTTCATCATCTTCCTCATCCTCAACGTATACCTTGGTGGCTATTCTTTACATCCCTTCTGCTCTGATGCAGGTCACACGCTGCGTTTAGCATTCATGAGCTCGTGTTGTGAATGTCAAGCGGAATGTGGACAGATTGCAGCAGAGAATTATTGCCAATCTGCTTAAAGGTAATAAACAGCAATGTGAAAAAAGTCTAAGGGACACAAAATCTTCTTGTTATGTATTTATTCGGCCAGATAAAATAATTTCTTGTTCCCTCCTTATATTAGTTGGGTTTTTTTTTGTAAAATGAAATGAATAATAATCTGAGGATATTTAGACAATGAGGTTACAGCAATTATTAATATATTGCATTTTTGCCTTTGTTTGAGCCATCTGAAGTGCATGTACAAATGTCAAGATCGGGGCTTCGTTCTTGTACTACATGTATATTTATTTTGTAACTCAATTTTCTGCCATTTTAATTTTTTTTTTTTTAAATTTTGTTCCAATTGCTTTATTTTTACTGTTTGTGTTTGTTGTTTTTGTTTGTTTGTTTGTTTGTTTGTTTTTTTGCTCAGTGATTTTGTTTTTAATCATGTAAATCACTTGTAATTGTTGTGATATCTGTTGAATTCCTAATAAAAACACAAATAAAAAAAAAAGATTGATATAAGAAAATTTGTGTTAAAATTGACCCAATAGCATTTCTATGTACAGGAAAAATATCAAATATCAAAGAACATGGAACCCACTCCTCATTTTCGAAAAGTCTGGACGAGCAACTCAAAATCAAATTTACTTGTCCTTTAATACTAGATAGATCTTAGAAATGAATGGAGGTTGCAAACATTTTGAATTGTATTTCAATTAAGCCTGAGTCATATCGAATATTTCATAATCCGGGATTCGATGGCTTTGATTCGATCGAATACCGGTGCATCGATAAATGATGGGCGGTGAAAACAGAGTTGCACACAGTTGCACGCAGTGCATGCACCATGCACCGGTGACCGGTCCGCTGGCATCGCGGGCATATGTATGGGCTCTCGCTGCTCGACATTAACGATAGCCCGCTAGCCAATGGCTAGTAAAAATCACAGCGGACGAGCCAAAATCTTAAATTTCTAGTCCGTATCCATTGTCCATTGTCCATTGTCAACACACCCGACAATGATTCAAATTCAAAGAATTAATAATCTTACTTTGTCTTTGGAGAGCTGAATGGAACACGTTTGTTCGATGCAAAAAAAAAATATATTACGAATTAAACTTTTCGTCGCTCATGACTCGACTTCATTCAGCTTCGCTTCAGATATAAATCATTCAGAAGTAATTGTCAATTTGATGAGAGTGTGATATTAGTTATTGCGTACACTCGTACTCATGCCCGTATTTATCATGTTCAATTATACAATTTTCAAATTGACAATGCAGAGTGCAAGAATATTATCGTAAACTTCAGTTCGCAACGATAAAACGATTTTTCCATAGAGAAAGCACAGGTAAAGCGCGACGTCCTCCGCGAGCGAATTAGCGAAAGTTAGCCAACAGTTGGAACTTTGAAGTCGCCTTCACGTTCTCTGCTAGTATATATGCTGTACGTTACGGAGTTTCTTTTTTTATTTGCTTTTTTCATTTGCTTTTTTCATGGTGGCTACGGTAGTAAAAAATCTGGCGGACTAAAAATCGATGCTCCGGATTTGCCTAAACGAATTCGGGATTCGATGTCTTCGATCGAACACCGGCTAACCAATCGATTCGACTCAGGCTTACTCTATATACATTCAAGTTTCAAGGTTCGCTTTTTTTTCATATTTCATATTTCACGTTTTTATACATATTGTCAGTTTTGTTTAAAAGAAATAATACTAAGAATAAT
Organism: Heliocidaris erythrogramma; assembly: GCA_025617745.1. Classification (NCBI taxonomy): domain Eukaryota; kingdom Metazoa; phylum Echinodermata; class Echinoidea; order Camarodonta; family Echinometridae; genus Heliocidaris; species Heliocidaris erythrogramma. The sequence goes on along the minus strand of CM046856.1, from coordinate 47,962,984 downwards.
ACATGGTATTTTCAATAAAAATAAGTACATAAAATATATTACAGCACTTTGGTTTGTTTGTCATTACTTGTAAAATAATGACTAACAAACTTGGAAATAAGGATATGAAGGATCCTAGGGAAAAAGCAAAGCTTGTTGTTTGTAGGCTCCAGAGAGTAATAAAATATATAAGTCTTACATAATTGTTAGAGTGAACAATAAAGAGTTGAAAAAAGGTTTAAATAAAAAAGTACATTGATAATTCAAATGTGCATCGAATGTGTATGAATAATTAGCAGAGAATACTAAATGCAAATCAATGAAGTATGGATTTATATACAGAAAAGCATAGAAAAGCATAGAAAGCATGAAATTGATAGCTGTATGATCACTATAATGTACACAATACCCACACACAAGGGCATGTACCTGTTTGCATACTCTTCTACTCAGTTTTTATTGTATGGAAATGCATTTTAGGCTAAAGTTCCAGAGCCCATATCATATGGTATTGTAACATGGCGAAAGTGATCTAGGTAAACTGTAGGTCTTGATCTTGGCCTACAGTATAGTCAATACGATGTAGGTTTGGTTTAACAAAAGGGTCTAGTGAAAATGAATACATCAAGACTCTGTGGTGTTTTCAGGTTGAATGGTGACATCAAGACACCAAGATTCCACTTTAGGAGAGACTTCCTGTTTGGGAACCATTTCCTAGCTAGCACAAACAGCTATCTGTCAAAACAATCAAGCTATAACCCTAGAACAATGGAACATAACACAGGTATCTAGGGAGCTTCTAAGGCATAATTGTTCTAACTACCAAATGTGATATCATACATCTTCAAGTGTGACTTTTTCTCTACAAGTATAGTTTGTTTTTGTTTTATTAAGAAAGATTGTAGAGGTTGCAACAGAATTTACATCCTCTAGATTTTCAGAGGTTACCTGACATAGCAGCAAATACTTAGCCTTACTTATAGAGCCAAGAGTATGTCAATTGGCTTTAAAAGTTCTAGGATTTGCAAGAAGGAATACTCCTTCTTCCCTATTTATTTTTTGGAGGTTCATTTTGAAGTTGGGTGTTCATCTCTGAACAGCCCTATTTCTCAAAGCTCACCATTAGCAAGGTACATGAAAACAAGTTGTCAGCACAACAAGCGCATTTCTGAAATCAAAGAATGACAGCAGAAATGTCATCCCAATCTTGTCTGTCGTGTCATGCACCTTTCTGGAATGTGATATGAGAGAATAAAGTTGGTCTAGACAGTCTGAATATGATCGGCTCAGTTGTTTAAAGGCAAAGTATGATGTTGTGCCCCTTCTCGCTGGCCAATCTTTGCAAGATCTCTCAGATATTGTGGCTGCACAGCTTTCCTTTCCCATTCTAGAAGTGTATGTATATGTACATGTATGCACTGTATTT
>CM046856.1:47886579-47959079 GCA_025617745.1 Heliocidaris erythrogramma | reverse complement strand
GTTTTACTAATGCTGTGACCCACTATGGTCTACCTGAATATGTAAGTTAAAATCTTTGAAGGGGAAGTAGACCCTAGAATCAAGTGATCACTAAAAGTTTTCAAAAACAGAAGTGATCAGTAAAAGTTTTACAAAAATACAGTCAGTTTGATAGACCACTTTTCTTGTATCCCTTCAATTCTCTTTTATATGTTATGTAGATTTCACTTTCCAATGCACATGCCTAATGCATGTAGCATTAATTCCAAATTAAGGGGGGTCTGCTCATTATTCATAAGGACCGCTATTCATTTAACATGCATTATGAATAGCGACCCTGAATGGTGGTCCTTATGAATAGGGAGGTAATTTGTGTATGGTTTGCTCACTATAAAGAAGGACCGCTGTTCATTTAGTCACGCGTTATGGATAGCGGTCCTTATGAATAGCAGTCCTTATGACTAGCGAGGTTACATGCATGTCCATAGTAGAAGATGCATGATAGTTCTTCATGAAAAGTCTGATGAGGTCCCGATTGGATTATGTGGTAACACCTTGTACCAGACAAATTTAGACTGGCAAGTCGAGACCACAACTACTAATAATGTCTTCCTGTTCTATATTTCAAATGTCTATTTTATACAAAGCGGATCTGCAGGGATATTATAGTTTCATCGGAAACAATTACGTGAATTAATGCGATGTTTCCCTTCATTAGACAGAATATGCATAGACGAAAGGATTAATTTTTTGTACTAGGTTTATAGTTGAGATGTATTTGTAGTGGTAATTCTATGTATACATGGGCTGTGGAACTGGGGGGCGCAGTCCGCCCCCCCCCCCTACTTGAGTAGACAGGTTTCATAAAATCCCTGAAAAGAGGTTTTGAAATTGTAATTATTAAAAGTGAAATCAAATCAGCCCCCCCCCCACCCCACACTTTCAAACACGCTCCACGCCCCCTGTATATACTGTATATATTCAAAAGCTAGCTTTGATTATTCTTAATTTTTGTAATGCAGTAAAGATTTCTTCATAACTTTTCTCAAACTCCTCCTCCTTATTCGTTTGACTGAAAGCAATATTCCATAACATTGGAATCAGAAAATAAAAGTATATTTTCTGTGATCTCTAATTTTGCACAAATATGAAAAAAGGTTTTTATGTATTTCTCCTTCATTGATTGTGTAGGCCTATTAATTTGCCTGATTATAAATACTTTCAGGTGATATTCTACCTGCTGGTTCATCAAAAGTTATGTTGTTATGGTGTTTAGATGGTTATTTGCTTGTAATGTTGATGTACATATACATTGATGAGCTTTTAAAAGGTCTACGCACAATAGGCTACATTTATGTACATGTACAGTATACGTGTATGTATATGATGTCATTATTTGCACAGTGTTATTTCTGGAATAACATGGGATTATTGTTGCATGTAAAAATCAATATGGGTGTCTCGTTCCCGTTCATTTAAGTATATTCTATTACCCAATCAATTGGCCATGTCTGTTCAATGGTGTCAGACCTAGGCTGGCTTCAAGGATGAATTAATGTTTATCTGCTGTCAATCGAGGATGATTATAATTAAGTTTGAAATGTAGGCTAAATTTGCATATCATCTTTGGGGATATAGAGAAAGTCGATTCATAGGGGTGGGGTTACAACTTTAATAGGTATTCCCAAATATGCCAGTATTTGTTGTAATGTACTGTTAAAGCTATGGGCATTGTCTACATCACCCCCCCCCCCTTTTACTGTAGGCCTGTATAAGTGCAAACTACAATTTGTAGTTAAAGGGATACTCAACCGCAGATTGTGGACGTTTTAATGCTGCGAGAGGGCAGCATGATCGTTAACTGATCATGCTGTTGCCCCGCGGGGCGCAAACCTCGGACAGACTGGTCGCCGCACAACATGCACGCTCCGCATGAGCTCGAGCTTTCGTGCCAGATTCGGTCGGCTTCGTGCAGTCGAAATGTAATCCCTTAGTCCAACGGATGCGTTCGACGCACAAACTTTGTGTACGAGTGAATGGGGCTTACGCAATCCTGATTTTCCCCACGGCCGCCCGGTGGCGTATCCCTTTAATGTGATTGACCTTTTCCTGTTAAACCTACATGTACATGTTGATTTTAATGTTCATTTTGAATCCTTTGAGTCTACATGTTTTGTCTACATTTGTACATATATATATATATATATATGTATATAACTCTAAAGGCTACATTAGGTGGACAGTTTTTGTCTAATTTCTATGCTCAACTGTCCACCTAATGTACGGGGCGCTATTATGACAAAATAAACCGCATTGTTGTGTGTCCACCTAATGTACCCTTCAGTAATATATACCTAGATTCTACTAAAAGGCTACTAATTTTTTTTTTATTGTATATACGTATATCATCGCAAGAAGGACGTTACAGAGAATTAATGGATGTTAGCTACCCAGGAGTTATACATTATATAGATTTTCCATGTTATATTAAAATGAGTTCTCCCTACCGAACAAGACTTTGTAGTAAGATAAGTAATTTGGCGCCCTGTACATTTATATCGATAGAATGCCTCCTACCCCTACAGAAATGGGGAAAAAACAGTGCCGAAAACGTTAAGGCGAATCGAAAAATTCGACTTAACGTCGGCTTCCCCCTTATTTCGCCCCCAAAATCAGAATATATTCATACATTGTACAGTCTCATTCCCACTCATAGTGTTTGGTGTTAACCTCTTGATTTTAGTCTTTGGGTCATACATGTATGTGTCTATGATGTTGGCCCATAGGTGTGTCATGTACAGTGTAAACCAATCCTGTTGTTATTCTGTGGAGCCATAATAACAAATCTGAATTATTGAAGTTAATCATTTAGCATAGTTCAGTCCTGTTATTCGACTTCCCTTTTTTCCAGTCATGCTCATATGACATCCTCCCTTTTGTTTCTAGATAATAGGCTATTAGGCTTGCATAATCACTCCTAAAGCCCATGTACTCTGTACATGAATTGAACCATTCAGTAAAACATAATGAAGTCCATGATCTGGAACTGTGTACACAGACAGTATGTAGACACAGTCCCATTCATAGACTTGGGAGTTGGGTGTTTTTAGGTCACCAAGAAATGTAGTCCTCTTTTGTTCCAGCACAAAAGCCCTACTGCTGGTCTATTCAGAGCAGGTGGGTGTGTGTGTGTGTAGTGTTGTGCTCTAAGAAGTGAGTCACCACTGGGCTACAAAAGACTTGGTCCAAGAGGGGTATTTGAATAGGACCGTTTACTGTTATATTTATGGTCTTGAATTGGGGAAAAGAAGCAGTAAATTTGAAGTGTTAACTTTGTTTTGTTCCAATAGCAAAACAAGAATTGAGTATCTTTGTTCAGTGGGCTATGTCAATGACTGTTAGTCATCAAACTGCATTATTTTGTTTCTTTTTTCTCCAGTCAAAGGATAAGCCTATATGGGTGTTGCAGGGTCCCCCTCTTACTTTTTTATGCTAATAAGCCTCCAGCACAGATTTTCTTGGATCGATGACATAGATTATCAGAGACGAGGTGATTTAGAAACAATTTATACATGTAGATACGTGTTCATGTACACGTAGGCCTATATTTGTTGTTATTGTTATTGATCAAACGGGACTGGCCCTTCAGAAAATTTTCTGATTTCCTGTCTTTCCAGTTTTTCATTTTTCCTTTTCCTGTGTACATGTAGCACAGCCATTTCATTTACAGTTCATTTCTTGATAACTAAAACGGTCAACTTTTTTGTATAACCCATCTCTTGTCAGATTCAACATGTATCTTTTAAATGAAAATACATTCATGCAGTATCTGTACCCTTTACTAAAGTTGCATGCCAGCAAAAGCAGAGGGTATGCTGTATGTGCTGGCAAAAGCGGAGGATATTCAGTATGCCCAGTCCCTGATGGCAGGATACATGTCCAGTGAAGCAAACTTAAATGAAAAGAATTGACCTTTAGATATAGACTCTGGCCGCTCATCTTATATGTTCTTACATAAATCTCGCTGGATAAATCTTAGTGTAAACAGTCAAATGGGAATCTTCTTTATTGCCCCATCAACTGAAGTGTGTTTACTTTTGTTTCTTTTGTTTCTATTTATTATTTCAGTTCCATGTTACGATTGCACTGAAGTAATAGGTTTCTCTCCTGTTCTGCTGGAATTGTCTTTAGACATTTTAATTCATTATTTTTCTGATAGAGAGAAATTGTAATTTTTTCATCGATCTAAACGTGCTTCATTAATGAAGAAAGATTTGGTTATGAAAATCTATAATTGATTATTTATTCAAATTGTACAATTTTTAAAGCATTTAATTTTTGTATGTCCATGTGTACTAAAAACATTATTGAAGCAAGTATGTTTAATGACTGGCATAAAATATGATTGAGCAATATAGTGATAGTGGGAAAATAAAACGAAAGGAACGAATAGTGAAGCAGAAAGCAGGAGAGAAAAATATTGTGGTGGAAGGTGAGAGAGGGAATAGAAGAAGCCGGAAGGAGAATAAAGGAAGTGGTTGTTTATTTTAGCCAGCTAGCTATCATGTAGATACATGTCAACACCCTTGTTTTTCATCAGTTACAATGCTTTCAAAATCTCACTCATTCTAAATGATACTGATACAGTCAACGGTCATTTGACCATTTATAGAATCAAAGAATTGCGCAAATTCATGCATTCTTTAATTTGTGCAATCTTTGCATTTAATTTCCACATACAGGTATCATTCATTGTATAATATTCCAAACAACATTGTATTGTAATACATGTACATGTATAATACTTGATTTCAAAAACTGCGATCCTCACCTCATACGCAATATATAACGCTAGGAATGAACCTATATGGTCAATGCCAAGACTTCTGTCACCTACGTAATAACTTGGGGCGTTGGGGGGGGGGGAACCTGGGCTTCGGAGAAAGGGAATGGCCCCCGATGGAGACAGTATAGTTTAATGACATCTGTATTTATTTAATAGTTTTATAATAATTCTAATGTATTCTTGTATATAATTTCGCTAAAATTACCTGTATTATAAGAAGTGTATTGATGTAATATACATTTTAAACACATTTTTTATAAATACATGTATATCTATTACGCCTAATATTCTGACAGTATCCATAATAGTAATGTGGAATTTTTAGATTTTAATAAATACACATTTTAAGAGTGATGGGTAGGCTCATTGCAATATACTGTTGTAAGGTTTATTTATATATTTAATATCTAGTCGTTGACCCAGTTGTTCATTTAGCAAATTTATATGTATACTCATAGTTTCTTCTGATGGTAATATTTCAGTGATCGTTAATCCACTTGGTAGTACATCGTTCTCACAGAATCCATAATAATCCACACTAGTTTTGTCTATCTTGAATGTGTTTGTTTATGAATTGTATTATGATCTATTATTTTGTTAAATTGTCTCGATTTGTGTGTTTTGCCTTGTACCTCGCTGCAAAAGCAGGGGGTATCCTAGGCTTTATCTGTTTGTCATGCTTTGTAATTGATCTATATCCAATAAAGCAGTGATTAAAAAATTTTTAGTTAATTATGATGGGCAAAAATACTGGACATGTGCAGAAGCCATGTTTATTTATTCATCACATCACATGGCTTTCCATAGGTGAGCTTCTATTACAGTGCTACACAGTTGGATTTTGTGGACCAAACAATGCCATCTATCTTGACCTGACATTTATGACATGATACATATAGAGTTTGATAATAATGTATTAGGGACACCCAGTATGCATTTACATGATGTAGCCTTTGGTGGTCCATGCACCTGCCCTTATGAAACTGATACAACACAATGAAAATCATTTACATAATTTATAATTGTTGCTGGTATGCTTGCATTACCTTGCTCAATAATATGATGGATGGACATGCACTCCAAGCTTCTTCTCTTGAATGTTTTGACTGTGAGCAATGTTGTCCCAGTAATTTCAAGTACTAAGCCTCGTTCACACATGACACTTGTAACTATCAAAAAAATGCTGAGACAAAGTAGAATGACTTACACTGGAAGTATCTGGTGCTCTTCATATTTTTGTATCTTACAATGATTACTAGCTTTTGTTCTACCAAGCTTCATTTTTCACCCCATACATGTATGCCATTCATTTATCGGAAAAATTATTTTATTTCACTGCGGTGATAATCTGAGGTGGTTTAAACATGTTGTCTGAACGAGGCCTACATACAATGCATATGTCAGTGCATAGAAAATGTATGAAACTGTCAGCTGCAGCATGGAAAACAAGGATTAACCCCTTTCTGTTAGATTGAGAAAGGCCAGGCATCTGTTGTCATTTTCACACATTTGGTTCCGAGTGGTAGACAATGGTATGAGTCCGTACCAATTAACAGGAATGTCCTGATGATGTCACATCTACACAGGTGATGGTTGAGCCGGGTGAAGAGGTGGTTACAGGGTGGTGAAGGGGTGGAGAGTTAAAGGGATACACCACCAGGCCCCATGGGGGAAGTCAGGATTGCGTAAGCCCTATTCACTCGTACACAAAGTTTGTGCATCGAACGCGTCCGTTGGACTACTGCAATTATATTTCGGACTGCACGAGAGCTCGAGCTCAGGCTGAGAATGCATGTCGCGCAGCGACCAGTCTGTCCGAAGTTTGCGCCCGAAGGGGCAACAGCATGATCAGATAGCGATCACGGTGCCCTCTCGCGGCATAAAAACGTCCATGATCCGCAGTTGAGTATCCCTTTAAAGAGGTCCTGACAGGTAGAAGGGGGTGGAGGGAGGGGGTGTTTGGAGATATACAGTGTATAGGACATGAACTGGAATGAAGTTATTTCTCCAATAAATCGGTAATCATTCAAGGAATATTGACCAGCATATGGAGAAGGGGTACAGGTACTAATGAAGGGCTTTATGGGGGGGGAGGGGGTTAAGTATGGGATCGAAGGTTGAGGATATCTGGCATACAGGTGATTATCACAAGGGAATCAAATAAGGAATGGATTAGTGATCTGTATGCATTAATCATGGGGGGGGGGGTGGAGAAAGAATGAAAAGATTACAAGTCTCTCTATTGGAAATCTCCCTCTAAATCTAATATAGAAAATAAGAATTAAGTTCCCCTGAACGCCCCCCCCCCCCCCAAATAAAAAAAAGAAAAAAGAAAGAAGAATTTTACTCTGTGGGGCACATGCATGTAGTTTAGATTTATACCCTCCTTAGGTGTAGAGTGTAAGGAAATATATGGAGAGAGGGGTCATCTAGGTCCATGAAGAATAATGACGGTTTTGTGAGACGCTGCCCTCGAAAATAGCAATACACTGAATATTTATTGAGTGAAGTCGTTACAAATTCATGACCAAGCTCCTCATCCAGTAATGTAGATGATTACCCTAGCATGTCTTCAAAGGGAAGGATATGAGGGGCGGTGTCCCTATCACTTTCAGTAACACCACTGCTGTGTGTACCTGGGCAAAGTGCAGTGTACCCATGCATTAGTGGGATATTATAATGGTAGGAATCCCCAAAGTATATTAGTTAATTGGCTTTCTGTTAATGCCATGGATGGGATGCCCCTTATAATATCACTTTAGTGAAAGGAATAAAAACTTAGATGATGGATGAGAGAATATCGTAAGGGTCGCTGAATATGACGGAATGTTTGATTAGTTGCCATGGCGGTATATAGATTTGGATATATGAGGTCTATATAGTTGGATGTTTGTTTGGATAAGGCAGGGATATTTCTATAGTTTGGACGTATGCCTGTCTGGTTACAATATTCAGACAAAAAACAAACACATTAATTAAAACTTTAGAACAAATTATTCTTGAATGAGATAAATGCATTTTTCATTTTCATTTTTACTTTATAAGAGAAAAATATGGCTAACAGGTAATATATATGTACATGAGTGAAACAATGAAATTGATTCTATAGGCTTACATGATAGTCTTACAAACTTAAACATGCATATATCTAGCTTTAAAATGTTAGAGTCAAGATTTTTATATTTTGCATTCTCAGATGTGTGGTGTATTACTCTGAGATGGCTTTTACATGTTTTCAATTTTAAACATCTGAAATCTTTTGGGCATCTAGGTTATCAGCCCAAATCTATGAATTTGAATTTCATCTGAGGAATTTTCCATTTACATGTATAGTGGGAATTATCATGAAACTCAAAGGAGAAAATGATCATTGTTACAGTCAGACAAACAAGTTATCTTATGCTGTGTTTATGATATGGACTTCATACTGTGGTCTAATAATTCATCAAATCCTGCAGTGATTTCCTGATGTTAATTACCTTAACGAGTCCTGCAGGCTAATTAATTTCAGCTGTTCTGAATCTCGACTATCTGACAATGTATAAAGATAATGTGATAGGATTTTGATGCCTTTGGCCTTTGACAAGGCTTGTTATTCAGTTAGATGTATTTGATTATCTGACCATGTCTGTATACAATGTAGTCATACGCCTAGGCTGGAGCAGACCAATATTAAATCATAAGGGAAATTTTTAAACACTAATATGGTAATTTACTTGCCATCAATTGGCCAGTTGTAATTCAGTTTGCATGTTGATAAAGTAGGCTTAAAGTGTGCCAGCCACCTGAAAAAAAAATTTGTGTACAGCTAGAAAGTATAAGATCAACCTCAAAGAACTTATCTGGAATTTTATTGGTGAGTAGAAGGAAATAAAGGATAACATGAAGGTGCACGCACGGAACCGAACACCGAGTTGGGTTCCGTGCGAGCCCTTATCTTGGTGGCGTGTATGGGTGCATGGAGTAGTCGATTCACAAGTCCCTTTCACGCTTGTAGAGAGTGTAAATAAACTTGCAATATCTCTTTATAGAAGTAATATTTGAAGCCCATATTTTGAATATAGTATAATGACATGGAAGTTCTAACATACAGAGCAAAATATTTTTTGTGATTCGAGGTACCCTTGAAGTCTCTGTCAATGATCAACTGATTTGTCAAAATCTTTTATTCTAGTTCAAAATAACAGCTTGATTACAAGTAGTGGTTTATATGTACAACATACCAAGCCTTATCTCCAGAATGTCATGTATGTGGATGAAGATCCAGGAAAAGTTTTCATATTAATTCTCATTTTTAGAATCATCTGTGGTTGAAAATATGGTTCAATGTTTCCATTTCCAAGAGGTCGCATACATGTACATGTAACAATGTGGATAATTTTTTGCTATGGCAGATGCTGTGGATTTGAATTTGCTAGTTGTTTTGCATTTTTAGTTTTTATATATTTTTTTTTACTCATAATGTATTATACTGATTTTGCTCATTCATTTTTTAAATAATTTTAATTACTCACTTGTGGTTTCATTAAAAATGTAATTAACTGCCAATCATTCCAATTTGGGAGGAATGGTTCCTATTTGTTTTGTTGTTTTTTGCCTAGAAACTAATGCTATGAACTTAGATTATTTCCTTTTCCTGAAATATTAGGTATAAAAGTATTCAAAATGCTCTGTATTTTTCATTTTGTCTTGAGAGTTTCCTCATTTTTCCTGTGGAAGGTTTGCACTTGGCAGGTGTGAATTCATGCAATCAAATTTTGAGGACTTGTACTTGATGGGACAAAGGAACATGGTCATTAAAAGACTGTTTGCCTACAAAACAAGGGGTTATCACTCATTCTACTTCTTAGATGATCCTAAAGCCTTGTTCACACTTGCATAGTAAACTGCCCCAAAAAGAAAGGGTGCTGCAATAAAAGATCATTTCACATTGAATACAGGCAAGTGGGGATGAAAAAAATCAAAGCTGCACACATCAATGATCCCAATGCATACTGCTCTGATCTGTGCGTTATATTAAAGATGAGATTTATGATGCGCACAGTTCTTATGCCATTTTATTTTGCTGCAGCATTTTTAGCTATGTTCGTGCAGGCCGTCGTGATTTCGAAACTTTAAGTTTACAAACAACGACCCACTAACAACGACGTGGGTTCACACGGGACCAGAACAACGACCGCTCAAAGTTATGAAATTACAAGCCAAACGATTTGGTGTTACATGATTAGAGAGGTCTATCGTAACAATGAGCTTTGCTTAACTTCAAGTTTATTCTGTCTAAACTAGTGAGGACCCCTGCTGCTTGTGAATTCACAAGCTTGCTTGTGAATCAAAGTTTTGAAATTAGGAGTGCATGCGCACCATCTGAAACTTAAAGATAGCATAGAGTTGTGAAATCACAAGCTAAACTTAAGTGTAGAACTGTCGTGTGAACCTAGCTAATGTAAGGTAGTTTGCCATTTCAAGTGTGAATGTGGTGGCTTAAGCCATGGGGATCTTGAAATGGGCATGGACTGTGTTGATTCAGTAGTCAGCAGTGTCAACTGGCCATGACATTAAGGGTTTGAATTTACGGTCAAATTTCACAGCATGTTAGACAGGCCTAGGAGCTAAGAATTCAAAAGGGAATGCTGAATTTTAAAAGTTTAATACATTGGTTTAAGCTTTAATGTTAATTTATTATAACATTGATGATTTGCAGGTTTTAATTGGAGATTGTGTCGTAATGCATGCAAGCTACATGTAGTTTTAAATTGAGCTCTACACGTGTTTAGCTCCGTATTACAATGTAATACTACCCTGGTATTACAATGTAATCCTATGCTGGTATAAAGTGCAAGCGAAAAAGACTTGATATAATATCAAGGAAATGTTAAACTTCTAGCTTACTTTACCTGCAAAGGTGAAGATGAGTACTGGTCGTGCAATTGCATTTTTTAAAGAAACTGTTCAAGTTATTCTAAATGGTTGATGATGTAGTACATTTAAATAGGAATAATTGTTTAGTGTGAGAATTTGGAATCATAACAAATCCACAAACATTGAAAAACACAACAACAAATGAACACTGCATACAGAGAAGAAAGGGTATTCCTACATAGGACTACACAAACACATGATGTGATATAATTAACATTTTTTTTTCCTCTTGTAAACTATTTCTTGTCATATTTGAATTATTAGAGCATTTTAGAGCAAAATTTTCTTCCTCTGTGATATTCTTCCACAAGGTACATGAAATAAAAGGAATGAGAAAACTCGCAAATTATTTGTATCTCTACCAGAATGCAACCTTCCCTTTAAGGATAGACTTTGATTGGATGCTCCCATCTTCAATATGCGCCACCTCCTTGTGTAAGGAGATAGGCTGCACTATTACAATGAGAGGATGCATTCTTCCTAGGGGCTGGATACGGTTGCCGTGCAAACCGTCTCACACCTATAAAGAGATTTATAGGGGACATAAATGTTGGAGGGAGAGATGCATCCAGGGGAGGGTGGGGGAAACGGAATTAGAAGGCATATATTTAGGACAGGCTTATGCATATTAATGAATGAGGTTAATTGAAAGTTGAGAGGATGAGGAAGAAGGGAAAATGCTTCAGAAAAAAAGAGGAAATAAAGATATTATAGGACAAAGGAAAGATATGATGAAGACAATGATAAAGCAGAATATGGAGAATGAATGGAAGGGACATGTAAACAATGGTGAACAAAAGGGAACAAGAGCAGAAAATGCAATGTAAATACAATAATTTCACCCTGTAAGATTCCTGTTTTTTACCATGGAAGGTTTGGCAGAAACTATATTGCAAAAGTGAATGTTGTTTCCAAAGAAATCAAGATTCATTATTGATGAAAAGCAAATGGCAATTTAATAAGGACATTGCCCCTTATGATTGTTCTTTCTGTAAAGACAGCCAATTGCCCTAACACTCCACAGAGATGCAAGAGAGAGAGAGAAAGAGCGGGAGGTACATGAAGAGATGGGGAGAGACAGACTGATCATCTGGGGAAAAAGAAAGTGGAAGTCAGTAGTGTGAGGAGAAGAGATTTGAGATATAAAAAAGGGAACAAAATGACTTTGGGGAATATTACAAGCTGAGAGCGAAAATAATCCAGCATTGAGGAATTGCATCCGCTTTTCAGCAGGGTGGCGGGGTGTGTGCATAATCTATAGTCATGACCACATTCGTGACATCATCACAAATGATGCATGCCTGTATGTTATAAGATGAAGGCAAGGAGGGAGGGATCAAGGCAGGCTGGGGAGCAAATTCATTGACGAAGGCATAAATGACTTGCAAATGGATGCTGCTGCATCATCGTCGTGGTAACTCTCTCCTCTTTGAGAATTATCATTCTGCAGCAGTCATCTCATTCTAGCTACAGGTGTGCCCGCAAGGGTGTGTCTGGCTGGTATGCTAATGATGCAGAAATCCAAAAATGGAAACGAAGAGCAGTTTACTATGTAAATGCTATTGATGAGGGATCCATAAATAGATAGATACAAGCTACATTTAAATGTTATTGTGGAGGAGCCCCAATATAGAAAGGAAGCATGATGGGCTGTGTAGATAAGGTTTATAATGATGATAAGGGTTTTTTGGTAAAACTCCAAATTAGGGATTGAAAATACCGTGTAGTTTTAATGCAGTGAGAATGATGATGATGATGATGGGAATGACAACAATGTTGATGATGATGTTAATAGTGATGGTGATTTTAACAGGGATATGATCATCAGTGTTCAATAGAAATGGTGAAGGTCATAGTTAATGTGACAATTATGACATTCCTGGTGCCCATGATGATGATATATAGGCCTAATGGAAATGTTGATAATAATGATAGGATGGTATTGATGATTATGATTGTGATGGCTCTGATGATCACCATGATGATGACCAAGATACTGGTGATGATGATGATGATGATGATGATGATGATATATAGGCCTAATGGAAATGTTGATAATAATGATAGGATGGTATTGATGATTATGATTGTGATGGCTCTGATGATCACTATGATGATGACCAGGATACTGGTGATGATGATGATAGGATGGTAATATGATAATTTATATCTCCCTTTGCAATATCAATAACAACATCATTTAGTATGCAAGATTATTCATAAAGGCATACTTTTAGTGCCATTTTCATTATGATTAAAGTGGTCAAATACTTTTAATGCAGTTGAACTAAATGAATTTGTCAGAAAAACAGAAAATCTGAATGAATCAAGAATACAGCAGGCCTACAGGTATATTATTCTCAGTGAGGCGGTTAATATGGATGCAGCGCTGCTAATATTTATGTAGTATTGTGTGAGTAGTATGGACAATACTGTGGACATGGTGCCAGTATCTTTATGCATTCATCAATTATCATAAATCAATTGAGTTATACTCAGGCATGAAAGTCGATCCATGCCACTGAGGCGAGAGATTGGGGAGGAGAACAGCGTGTTTGATATCATGGCTAAATTCACGAAGGTGTCCTATGAATCTGTGTCACATGTTGTGAAGGTGTTTGATTATTTCATTATTACATCTTTAAGTTGTGTTTGTCACAGTGTTCTTTTGTCACTTATAGCAGTATGTCCTGATAGCAAGTACAAACTGAAACTGAGTTGAAAAGTGGGATATATAAAGATGCCTTTCAGTTTGTTGATATGCTGTCAACCTGACAAAAATGGTCCTGCAGTAATTCGGGAGCATTTCAGAGGAATCACTAATTTTCTATTGTAATTCAACCCTTTTCTGCCTCATGCATAGATACATGAGAGTACAGCAGGACTTCATTTTATTAAACTTTTTGTTTTAACAGGTTCATTGTATGATAATACAATAAAACCGGGGGGGGCGGGGGGGGGGGGGGGGGGGGGGGGGGGGGGGTATAGAGGGCATTCTTGATAATTTTAAGGGTTATTTGCCCTTTGTGGTCAATTTCCTGTTCACCAGGGTGTGGGTGATAACTCTTCATATGTCAAGGAAGAGAGATCTCCGTGATACATGGAGTTTGGGTTTTTTTGCCCAAGAAATGGTTGCTAGGCAAAGGGTGATGTGGCATCCTTGGATGAGTTCTTTATAGATATCCGTAATGGGATGCTGTTTCATAGGCAATTAAACAAATTGGAACAAATGGTCACTTAGACATCACCTTGCGATAGGGTTATGTCATTAAGTATCATTAATCAAGTTGACTGCTTGTACATGTAAATGTTGGAATATTTTTGAACTGCAGTGACCCAAAGTTACCATAGTGATTGCAAACTGATCTGCCTCATCTGAACTTTGTCTTTAAAGATAAAGTCGAGTTCTGGTCATGCGAAAGAAAGACACTGTCTCAAAGGAATTTGGAAAGGTTGATTATATGTATACATAAGAATTGGTATGACCGTGAGGTTTTGGAATCATCAAAATGATAAGAAATTGACCTAATCTTGCTGAAAGGCATATGCACTGCACACAGAAATGTTAATTGGGTATATGGGACTGTACACGCACATGGCATTAATGTTTGGCCGGAACACTTCATCTATTTCTATTAATATTTCGAATTTGAGGGCATTTGAAGAGCATTCCTTTACCGGGGACATTTCTACTTTGATGTTCTTCCATACTGACTTAAAAGGAATGAGAAAGCTCACAAATTATTTTTCACTTATCCCAGAACTCAACCTTCCCTTTAGATAATAAACTGTATTTCATCTCTTTTGATCGCCTTCTCTAGGTGACATCACAAGGAAAGGATTTGAGAAAAAGAAAGCAAAGCTCTTGGAACCATACCTCAGACCACCTCAGATCATCACACCTCAAGGTAGGAATATATTTCATGTTAACTTTTTGATTGAATGCAGTTTAATTTCAGTAAAACATGCATTTTCCTTAGACACTATCCTGGTATATCTCGGGCACTTGCAGGCACCAACGGGTTAAGCTTTTTCAATGGGTTTAAACCGTAGACGTATTACAACTTCGGAATGGAAAGGTAGCATGCATTTGCATCAGATATGAGGGATGAGGCAGTGACCCTTCTGCGACATTTTATCTCTTCAAAGCACCTGGTATTTCAGCAATATTGGCCGGCCAACATGAACAGCAATTGTAATACTTCATCATTTTCATAATGTACATGGAGAAAGTATGTACTTTGCTTGATGCGTCAGAGCACATACGATTTATGGGCTCAAGAATGATCAGTTTGCACATGCCTAATGTTGATACGTGAACTTGTTAACATTACATGAATAGCATCTTTCAAATCAAATAATTTATGAGTGCGTTTGGCATGTCCAAATTGTGTTTACATGGCAAGCTACAAATTGGCGGATCATGAGGGGCCTGGTTTAAATTGCAGAGTCCAATTCTAAACCCTTGTTGGCATCAAAAGGCATAGGTTGACTCTGTAATTTTTACCGGTGCTATACCTGGGCAACAAGTTTGCCGAAATAAGGAAAAGAAAAAAAAAGATAGTATATATATATATATATATATATATATATATATATTATATATATATATATTTATATATATGCCTGCAATGTGTATGGACAGCATCTATTTCCTACATTGGTAGATGCCAAACCTGTAGGGAAATGGCACAAATTTCCTCAGAAACTTCCAGATAATTTTCAGGAGGCTTCCTTCCTCTAACTTGACTTGAAAATTTCCAATTCCTTCATCAAGTTTTTAAAAATTTTGAGTAGGACCTGCCAGGAGGCTTTCACATTAATGTTGTTACCTGTTCCAACATATATTTACCAAAAAAAGGTGCAATTTCACCCAAAAGATAAACACATGATAGATTTTATAGTGTTTAAAAAAAATATGAAATACATTTACCCCTCCTGTGCAGTAATTTCACCACAGAGTCAAATCTTGGAACTTTACTTTTTTTCTGCTTTTGTTGAATTTTGGAACATTTAAAGATAAAGTTGAGTTCTGGTCATGAGATTGAATTGTCAAAGACACTGCCTCAAAGCCATTGGGAAAGGTTGATAATATAGCACATAATAATTGGTGTATGCTCACTATGCTGTGAGATTTTGGAATCACCAAAATGCTGAGAAATTGACTCAATCCTGCTGAGAGTCAGATGCACTGCACACAGAAATGTGTATGTGGGACTACACACAAATGTTCGGCCCGATCATTTCAGCTGTTTCTTGTCATATTTTGGATGTGAAGGCGTTTGAAGAGCAATCACCTTCAGGGGACGTATCTACTATGATAATCTTCCAAACTTACATAAAAAGAATGAGAAAGCTTACAAATTATTTTCGACCTTTCCCAGAACTCAACCTTCTCTTTAATGGGCAACCTGAGTTGACTTTAATCACTGTACAATTTAGCAACCCATGTTTTCGTACCTGTTAGACAAAGGGTAATTTAGGTCTAATTATTTGTTTAGCTGCTACAGTACATTGGGTATGAATCATATTGTATGATAATAATCTTTTATGACTACATAAAAGACTACATAAAAGACTACATAAAATACATTTTTTTGTTAAAGGAAGAAGTGACAACTCAAACAACAAACCAAAATCACAATATTTAAATACTTTGGCAGGATTTGCCACCCATGGTATGGAAGGGGTGAAGGTTTTTTCAGTTTGCATAATGTTGCCTAACATACAAGTGGCTACTGGTAACTCTCAATCAAACATTGAGAGAACATGTCCTAGCAGTAAAATGGAGCGAAAACTAGCAATAAGATATATGCATGTATATTTGTATGTCCAATTTGCAGTTTAGGAATATGCGATACACTCAGTTTTGCATTCAATTTAGAGCAAATTGAATATGTTATAACCTTGATGAATCCATTGGATGTTTGTATGAATCTTGATCATACTGTCCTTGCACTTTACATGCAGAAAGCGAGCAGGGGTCATCAAACTATCTTGTCTCACTCCCCGTTGCTATATTTATAGCTGCATTGCGAGTCGTTCTCATTATGGGAACCTTTATTGCATGCAGACATCCTGTGTGTATAAGGAGTGATTCCATCTGTGCCAGAAATTCTCATAGTCATGTGGAGACAAACGAATAGTTTAGATTGTACCCGTACATGTTAGGATACAATATCGAAGCACTGTATCGGTCAACTACACAATGTTTCTCAAAATACACTCATCAATTTGGACCAATACTGCTTTCTAACAATGCTTAAAAAAGAAAGAAGTGGTCAGCTTGTCCGTATTGCTGAACACGGTAAATGGGGGCACATACATGTACGATCCTCTTTATTGTAGCAAATGAGAAAATCTCTTTTGATCTACATATTTATAATCTTTCTTGGAAGTGTTGTTGCTACATGTATGTACATGCAGGTCATTTCAATAAATCTCATATTGCCAGTTCATTTATGAAATAGTTTTGATAATTTGGGATAACATTCCCTAAAAAGACATTTTGTTCCAAGGATGATATTGTCTGTTTGGAGCCAGAAGGGTGTTAACTCATATACTTTAACACAGAGTTAACGTCCTTATGGCTCTCAACACACGATATATATATATATATATAATTTTCTCTCCGTTTAGTGCAGTAAAGCATGAATGTACAGTGCCGGCTAATATGTAATTCATAGATATGTTTGTATGTAGTCACTAATGTATGATTCTATTTTTATTTTTGTTACCACAGTTCTCAAGATGATCTTAATATTCAGAATGATATGAGAACTTTTTCCTTATTTCAGGATACATCTTTTTATTTATTTTATTAGCTTTTTTAATTATTCATTTTTCATTAGATTTTGGCGTACTTAAAATGTTTCATGCAGTGGTCATAACATATCACAGAAGTGTCAGGCATGACAGGCATGACTGACATGACAGGCATGACTGACATGACAGACATGAACGCTACCTAAGAGTCCGCTATTGCTATCATCATCTGTGATAATGTTATGCCTACACTAATTACCATTTATTTGTAGTCCCATATGCTCGCATTCGTGTCAGCTCAACTTGACAGTGAATGCCCCAATGATGCACTGAAAGTGACAATCAAGCACGACCTTCTGAGCGATGACATGCCTGGGAATGTTTTGAAAGGGAGTTTGGTCCAGCCTGCTTGTCCTCTCTAATCTGCCATGAGCCTTACCACTCCTGTAGCACTCTCATTATAATTGCTATTCTCTAACATTAGCAAAAGCCTTGGCTGATTGGATATCATCCTGTACAAAGTATTCACAATAGACCTGTTCTCATTAGCCCAAGTTTTTAAAATAGCCTGCTAGTTCTGATCCGGCGGAAAATGCACCCTATCGACTTGCTCAAGCTCAACATGGAAATATTGGGCTATTTCACCTTGCGCTTGGGATATTACATGTACATGTAGCTGGAGATATTAGTAAGCAAACGAGGGCTTGTTCACAAAATAGCTTGCTATTTTGTCAATGGGAGGGCTAATTAAGTCGTGAGGACACTCTCAGTCTATGGTACGCCCTGAAGCTTGAGGTAATTCCTTGTGCGAGCGGGAATTGCACAAGTCAGGCTAAATGAAAACGGTGCCAAATTTACACTTTTTTCTCATGATCTGTTATATAATAAAATAATAATAAAAATCACGTTTTATTTACCCAGGGTAGCCACTTCAGTTATCACACTGCTCTTCCAGCGGGCCCGGCATAACATAATATGTTATCATTACCCTTCTCCATTAATATGCGGAGCGCCTAGCTAGAAGGCAGAAGGTCTCATTTTTGAAGTCTTTGATATGACTCGGACGGGTTTCGAACCCACGACCTTCATGTGGCAGGCTCTCTAACCAACTGAGCAAACATGACCCGGTGTAAATCTGTTGATCAGTTAACTATCACAAGCTCAAACTTATTGGGCTGATGGTGATGCACCTAATATTATTCTCTTACATTAGCCATGTATGTAGCCTTGGTTTATTGAGTATCCCCCTGTATTATGTATTCACAATGCAAGGTCTCATATTCCCACATGACATATTTCTATACATTGATCTGCCCAATAGATGGCCTTTGAGAGATAATGACAGGTGATTAGTTGCCAGTAACGACTCCAAAGCTGGAATGATAATTATGATTCTATTTGGAAAGTAAAAGCATGTTAATGTCATCCTCATGGCGATATGATTCTTGTATGAGATTCAAGGGGTCTATATTCTTTATGGGTAGATAGTATACTCTTGGTAGAGGTGGTTTGATCCCTCCCCTTTAAAATAGTCTAGTGATGCCCCCTTTTTGTCAGGGGTGTGGGGGGGGGGGGTTACAAGCATTTTGCCAAACATACTGAGTTACCCCCTCCCCCTGCCCCCTGCCCCTCTACCTGCTCCTCTCCCTGCCCCTCTCCCTGTCCCCTGTCCCTGTCCCCTGTCCCTGTCCCCTGTCCCTGTCCCCTGTCCCTGTCCCTCTCCCTGCCACAGTCCCCCCTCCCCTTTCCCCTGCCCCTCTCCCTGCCTCAGCCCCTCCTCTTTCCCCTGCCCCTCTCCCTTCCCCTGCCCCTCTCCCTACCCCAGCCACTCCCCTTTCCCCTGCCCCTCTCCCTTCCCCTCTCCCTTCCCCTGCCCCTCTCCCTGCCTCAGCCCCTCCCCTTTCCCCGCCTCAGCCCCTCCCCTTTCCCCGCCTCAGCCTCTCCCCTTTCCCCTCCCCTTCCCCTGCCCCTCTCCCTTCCCCTGCCCCTCTTCCTTCCCCTGCCCCTCTAACTTCCCCTGCCCCTCTCCCTTCCCCTGCCCCTCTCCCTTCCCCCTCTCCCTTCCCTTGCCCCTCTAACTTCCCCTGCCCCTCTCCCTTCCCCTGCCCCTCTCCCTTCCCCTGCCCCTCTCCCTTCCCCTGCCCTTCTCCCTTCCCCTGCCCTTCTCCCTTCCCCTGCCCTTCTCCCTTCCCCTGCCCTTCTCCCTTCCCCTGCCCCTCTCCCTTCCCCTGCCCCTCTCCCTTCCCCTGCCCCTCTCCCTTCCCCTGCCCCTCTCCCTTCCCCTGCCCCTCTCCCTTCCCACTCTCCCTTCCCCTGCCCCTCTAACTTCAGTAATATGTCATTTTTTGTTGCCCTGATTTGGAAAATATGTTTGATGGTTTGTTTCTTTGCCCAAAAATGTACGATGACATAATGCTTTTCAAAATGTATGAATGATTTCATATCATTTATAATCAATAAATAATTTGCATTTTATTGTTTCATAAGAGACACTGTACAGTCGATTGTTATACTATATTACATGCAATCATTGTGTAATCTTTGAATAAGTATACTACCCTATAATATGTTTTGTAAATATGTATATAACAATTTTGTTTCTATACTGAGCTAAAGTAGTCTTTATACTTCTTGTATGTACTTTCAAAATTATACAATGCCATTTCAAAATAACCCATATATAAATGGTTATTTTTCAACAGATTTTTGAAAATATCACCGTCTATACATTATGAATTAAGATGATAGGAATGTGCAACAATTTCAACATTTTCGTAAAACCAATTTTGATTACGAGGATACCATATTCTTTGTATATACATGTATATATACATGTATATGGGTCTGTCCATGAAGTTGGGGCTAAAAGTGTGACATGAGGGTCAAAATTTCAAAATTCCACAATGGCTTTTGTTGTAACATTTTTAAGTTGCCCATGTCCCATAGTTTTTGAGAAAAAAAAAAAAAAAATGGTTCGTAAGTTCTGGTAACAACAAATTCACATTCACTAATGGAGCATTCAAGTAAAAATACCGCCTCTACATGGACACCACTTCAAGTTAGATACACACCTGTGTGTTTTTATTTGTCATAATTTTTCATGTTTTCTTAGTGTGGAGGTATTCTTGGGATGGTGTCACTGTAGAACAAACTCAGAAGTTTTGTTTTCAAATAATAATATAATTATAACACACCAAATTTGACGTTTTGTTGAACTTTATTTTCAACCCACAACAGAGTGGAATTAAATTGTTGGCAAGTAATTTAGCAATTGAATATTTGAATGCATTTCAAACATTTAACATAACTAGAACAATGAAAATGCCCAAGGAACAATATATAAACAGTATACTGGCAGATACTTTCATGATTCGTAGCAGCAAAACACTTTGATTGCTTGGTACCGCCTCTACATGGACACTGTGTCCATGTAGAGGCGGTACCCGATTAGTATGTATGTTTACTCTCTTATTGGAACCTTTAAATTTCTGTCTCTACAAGTTGAGTATAATTCATTCACAGAATATAAATGAACATTGTATGCAATTAATTGTTTATGCAATAAAAATACACACACTATCCCACTGACACATTATATTACTTGGTACCGCCTCTACATGGACACCGTACCCAATTAGTATGTATGTTTACTCTCTTTTTGGAACCTTTAAATTTCTGTCTCAGTGGACTTTCAGAAAAAGATAACTGCCGTTGGCGCGGTCAAAATCGGCCATAGTTCAGAGATATTACGGATTTATTCTCAACGTTCTGCAAAGCGCCCTCATAGGCAAAAAATAACAATTTCTGTTAAAATAATTGTAAAAATAAAAACAAACCATTATTTTTGTGAAATAAAAGATATGAAAATTTCATGGAGATCTGCCAATGAATTACAGAGATTTGATAAAATTTTTTGTGATTTAGGGTGGGGTCAAAATTGTAATTGGGGGGGGGGGGGTCCCCAATAAATCGAAAATACATGATTAAAATATTAATGTTTCAAGAACGCAACGAAATTGAACTTGAACAGTTTGGGGGTTTGATTGTGTACCCCAAACGAAAAAAAGATCATATTATGAAAAAAAGATCATCTTATTTGGACCACAAACAAAGTTTTTGCAAATCAGGCATGTGAGACTTCCGCGTTTACGCGAATTTCCGCGTTTTTAAAATCATTTTCTCGCGTTTTTATTCTCTTTCCGCGCTTTTGTAACTTTCGGAGGCAATGAAAAACCATAGATTCTCGTATCATGCTACGTGAGCAATTTGTATAAAACGCCTGGTAATAGAGACTATCAAAATCACCCAGCATGCACCGCGCGGGCGGTGGCTATCGTGCGTGCATTCTATGCCTGCACCGGGCGAGTGATCGCTTCGCGCGGGGAAACTCTGGCCGGGCGGCCGGGCCGCGCCGGCTGGCGCCGGCGGCCGGGACCGGGAGATCGCCGAGTTAGCTACGCATGTGGGGATTCGTGCGTGTATTGCGTTGCATGGATCCGCTGCTGGACTTCGTTTTCGAGTCCAAGTGGGACTTCGTTTGGACATATTTGTTCTGCTTTTCAAACACAGTTGTGCCCCATTTCGGAACTTGTTTGTAACTTTTTTTACTGATGTTATAACTTCACAAAAAAAATGAAACAGAGCCACAAGAAGAAGGTGTTAAAGTTGGAGAGACTAGGTAGGAAAGAGAAAAAGTGTGTAGTCTGTGAGTATCAAAATAAACAGTGAATTTTGAATTACATGTAATCTAGAATTGTGAACGTGAATAACACATGTAAATAAGTAATTTCTGTGTATTCTAGGGTGCATATTTGTTAGTTTCTCAATTACTATTTGTGGTCTATCATAACACACCTACCCAGAAACAGTTTATCCTAATTCCTATGCCTGAATTTCCTCTCTGTCTTGGTATGCACCAGATTGCATAATTTCCAATTTTAAAATGCAAGAGCTCCCTACGGAGGGAGGGGCGTTCCCACCGCCCTATACCCTATCTGCTCGGTCGCTTTGCCCGGTCGCTTCGCTCGCTCGCATTGTTTACTTTCCTCTTTTTTTTTTTTACCTCACTCACATGCCTGGCAAATCTATGTAGGCCTAATAAATTAATACCCCAATTAGCCATAACTCGGCCATGATTATCTCCATATCTTGAGAAAAATTTTGTTGTATAAATTTTTATTTTATTGAGAATGGGAATTTGGTGAGGGGGGGGGGGGTCTTGCCCCTTTTCCCATTGGACATAAATTATCATAAATAATTTTCTAGACAAAATTTCAAAATTCCGAGTAGAGTTCAATGAACCTCATGAAAGTCTTTCAGATGGAAAAAAAAATATCTAAATCGCTCAATAAATGAGGAAGAAGCAGCAATTTTTGTGATTTTTGAATAAATATCGCATAAATTAGCATAATTAATTTTGTAGACCAAATTTCAAAATTCCGTGTAGAAGTTCACTGAACCTCATGAAAGTCTTTCAGATGGAACAAAAAAAAATTGAAATCGGTCTATAAATGAGGAAGGAGAAGCAATTTGTGATTTTTGAATAAATATCGCATAAATTAGCATAACTAATTTTGTAGACAAAATTTCAAAATTCCGTGTAGAAGTTCACTGAACCTCATGAAAGTCTTTCAGATGGAACAAAAAAAATCGAAATCGGTCAATAAATGAGGAAGGAGAAGCAATTTTTGTGATTTTTGAGAAATGCGCATAAATTAGCATATTTAATGAGTTTCAAAAATTCTGTGTAGAAGTTTCGAATCCCCCACCTAGTGCTATCATATAAAGCAAACGGAATTAAAATCGGGTAAGAAATGGCGAAGAAGAAGCATTTTGAAATTGTGGACGGACGACAGACGAAGGACGGACGGACGGACGGACGAAGGACGACGGACGCCTCGCCACGGCATAAGCTCATCTGGCCCATTCGGGCCGGATGAGCTAATAAATAACAAAATACAAGATAATAAGGTGAGAAGAAAATAAGATAAGAAACAAAGTAGTCCCTTATGTGTCAATAATAAATAAGATGAAATAAGAACATAATAATTGAATGAAAATAAAGTGAAAGAAAATAAATGAGAATATAAAATAAGAAGAAAAACAACAATGGAATGAATAGAAAATAAGAAAATTAAAAAAAATTACAATTATTAAGAAAAAAAAACCAATTGAATGAATCCATTAGTTTGCAAACATGCTCTGAAAAAAAGTTTTTTTATGAGATAATAAATAAATAAATGTAATGCCTAATAAAATAAACATTCAGCAAAGGAGACTTATTTCTCAATTTTCCCATCAAACTGGAGTATTTAGGCCTACTCACAACTTTTCTCAGAGCTTACAAGTTTCCATTCACAAAAGAAATTTGCCAAATAAGGACTACCGGTATTTGACCAATCAGGAAGCGGCATTTAGATCACGTGATCCAGAAAAAATGGACTGGCGATATTCAACCAATCAGGAAGCGGTATTTAGATCACGTGTCGAAGAATGACTGAAAACTCCATTTTGATCACGTAAAGTAGAACTTTTACAATCTAAATTAATCGCAAATATGTGATCAGTATTTATCAGAAAAATATGTATTTTGACATCTTGGAATATTTTAAAAGCCATCAAAACACATTCTGGCAAAGAAAAACGATGGAAAATGGGTGAAATCACGGATCACATTTACGGGATATTGGCACCACACACGCAAATTCGTGTCATCACATACGACATGCGAAGAGTATAAGTACAACTTGCGAATATTCGACATGCGATATTGCGAAGAGTATTTAACAATTTGCGAACCCAAATAATTGAATAAAAATTTCACACCATTTTCATTATGAATCACTTGACAACTTAAGCATATTTAAAAAATAAATTTTACTTTTCTTCAGAGTAATAATGATGATTTTGACGACGTAAAAATAAGCCTCAATTCAACTTCCGTAAACACTACCGTTGCTCTTGCTGTCAGGATTTTTTTTTTGTGAACTTTCCTGTGACGTAATTCGAGGTCAAAATACCACCAAAATATCGGGAAAAATAACATTTTTATTACATAAATATTATCAGAATAATTCTTGTTAGTCAAAAGTGGTGTTCTCGGTATCTGCAAGATGAAAATCTCTAAAAAAAAAAAGGGATTGAACGAGACCCTCTCAACCCGGAAGTGATCTTGTGTTTCTGGCAAATGGTTATCAAATTGTACGATGATTCATAAAAATCATGCAAGAAAAACATGATTTTATGGCACAAATGCGCTTTATTTGCAGACAATCGACATTTCAATGTGGAAAGCAAGTCTTCATTTACGGTAAAATGATTTTTTTTTATTGAATTACTCATTGAAAACGATTTTTATCAAACATTTCTTAAGACGATGCATCGTGTATGGTCAGAACAGTGTAGCCCCCAGTACCGTTGGACGGGGTGTCCAGTACCGTCGGGCGGGGTGTCCAATACAGTATGTATTCGTGACAATCGGACTACTATTAGTACTAAGCAATTTTTAAATGATTTTTTGAAGCTGCCGATAATGTCAAGCAACATATTATTAAGCAAAAATAATGAACAGCACAATAAAGTACCGTTACAGATCGCCGAATAACCCATAAATAACAGTCAAATTTGCGTACCGATGCGTTATTATTTACCGATTCAACATGAAGACGCCATGTTGAAAATGAGATCTCCACTCGTCGCACCATGGAAACCGGGCGAAACTAGCTTATTCACGTAAACCACGGTGACTCATCAATATTTCGACGGACCGATCCATTCTGATACGGGTGGGATTTTTTCGTTTGCTTGGTTTGATTTTACCGATTATTCATAAAACCGCATGGACACCGCGTGGGCAGCTAATATTACTGAAGGATGATACTCAAAAATGTTTGATCATATTCCGATTTTCTTTATCAAATATTACTGGCAAGATAATTCTCTTGTTATGGAGCCTAAGATATATGATTACCACTTTCTCATAAATGAAACATCAGATGACATTTCCGCCACTACCTATTCATTATTAGTGGACACCGCCCGTAGAGTCGGTAGTGCCAACTTTGCCAAGTCTGCTATAAAAAATGTGCAACGAATCCGCCCTGTTTCTACTTTATTTACATACAAATGAAGTTAAAGTGTAGCTTGCTTATCATTAGTGGAATCAGTTTTTTATTTTATTTCTGGAAATAAAGTAGTAAAATTATTTGTTTTCATGTCACATTTTTTCAGCAAAAATTGATGATGGACACCAACATTTATAGTCATTTTTTTCAAACAAGGGATCAGCATGTGTTTTGATTATTCACACACAGAAACATTATAATTATGTGTTCTATTTAAAAACCTCCAACATTGCTAATTGTTTGCTTTACACCGAGTATACATGTTTATATACCCATCAGCTGTGAATTTCTGTGAAGATCCCAACTTCGTGGACAGACCCATATATATTTATGTTTGTTCTTATTTTATTTTGGTTATGAGTTTATTTTCATGATTTTGTTGGCTATTATTGTTACTTACTATTGCTATCAGGGCCTCATGGAAGACCACCAATATTGGTGATAATGAGTCACCCTGTATAAATATCAGAAATAAATAAATAAATAAATAAACTTCCCTGCCCCTCTCCCTTCCCCTGCCCCTCTCCCTTCCCCTGCCCTTCTCCCTTCCCCTGCCCTTCTCCCTTCCCCTGCCCTTCTCCCTTCCCCTGCCCTTCTCCCTTCCCCTGCCCTTCTCCCTTCCCCTGCCCCTCTCCCTTCCCCTGCCCTTCTCCCTTCCCCTGCCCCTCTCCCTTCCCCTGCCCTTCTCCCTTCCCCTGCCCTTCTCCCTTCCCCTGCCCCTCTCCCTTCCCCTCTCCCTTCCCCTCTCCCTTCCCCTGCCCCTCTCCCTTCCCCTGCCCCTCTCCCTTCCCCTGCCCATCTCCCCTGCCCCTCTCCCTTCCCCTTTCCCTTCCCCTTTCCCCTGCCCCTCTCCCTTCCCTGCCCCTCTCCCTGCTTCAGCCCCTCCCCTTCCCCTTGTCCCTCTCCCTCTCCCTGCCGCAGCCCCTCCCTCCCTTTCCCCTGCCCCTCCCTCCCTTTCCCCTGCCCTCTCCCTGCCTTTCCCCTGCCCCTCTCCCTGCCTTTCCCCTGCCCCTCTCCCTGCCTCAGCCCCTGCCCCTCTCCCTGCCTCAGCCCCTCCCCCTCTCCCTGCCTCAGCCCCTCCCCTTTCCCCTGGCCCTCTCCCTTCCCCTGGCCCTCTCCCTTCCCCTGCCCCTCTCACTTCCCCTGCCCCTCTCACTTCCCCTGCCCCTCTCACTTCCCCTGCCCCTCTCACTTCCCCAGCCCCTCTCCCTTCCCCAGCCCCTCTCCCTTCCCCAGCCCCTCTCCCTTCCCCAGCCCCTCTCCCTTCCCCAGCCCCTCTCCCTTCCCCAGCCCCTCTCCCTTCCCCAGCCCCTCTCCCTTCCCCAGCCCCTCTCCCTCTCCCTGCCCCTCTCCCTGCCTCTCTCCCTGCCTCTCTCCCTGCCTCAGCCCCTGCCTCTCTCCCTCACCTTTCCCTGCCCTTCTCCTTTCCCCTGCCCTTCTCCTTTCCCCTGCCTCTCTCCCTTCCCCGCCCTCTCCCTTCCCCGCCCCTCTCCCTTCCCCGCCCCTCTCCCTTCCCCGCCCCTCTCCCTTCCCCCGCCCCTCTCCCTTCCCCCGCCCCTCTCCCTTCCCCCGCCCCTCTCCCTTCCCCCGCCCCTCTCCCTTCCCCCGCCCCTCTCCCTTCCCCCGCCCCTCTCCCTTCCCCTGCCCCTCTCCCTGCCTCAGTATGTGTAACACCAAAGTGGACTCGACGCCGGCTTTTAAGCGGAAGTTACGTAACCCGTAAGAGCTGTGCATGCGCGGACTGTTCACGATGTCGAGATAGTACAGCACCTGCAGTGCAAGTGTGCGAACCGCGCGAAAATTTTTACATGGAGTGCGTCCCAACGTAAGCTCGTGAAAAGGCGACGTGAAGCCGGCCTATGTGTAGACACAAATTGCGGGCCTAAGGTGTGAAGTTTTTGTCCATTTCACAAGCAATTAAAGACACATAAGAACAAGAGAAGAAGGATAACATCAAATGCTTACATTACACATTTATTATTCTTCATGGCAAATAGAAAGTGCTATAGTAATTATGTTGCCCATATCACCCTGGAAGATTTTTTTGTTTTGTTTTACAGGAAATAAATCTTTAATGAATAAAACCTTCATCACAAAGCTCAGCAAGGAGGGAAGGATAAGTGGGCAGTAAAACCATCCATGGTAAAAGCAATCCAAACAATTTGGTCATTGGTCTGTCAAGCTGTTAATAGGCTAATGATAATTCAATCATTCATTGCTGGGCCATAGAAAACCTTGTGAGGAAATCCAGGCCAGGGGTATTTTCTGACCTGCCATATCAATTAGCATTTCACTGCCTTACTGAATGGATCAACAGAGTGCAATCCTGCAGATGTGTTGAAGTTGTATAGCACCCTCTCTTGGTAATTGCTGGGAATGGCATTTCATTTTGAATGTGCACAGTGCCCCCTAGTGCTGATACTAGAGCTGTGGATCTCTGATTGGGTCTCATTTTAAAGGGTATGAAGAAGAATGTTTTGATATTTATCCTGAGTTAAGACATTCTTTCCATGTAATTATCATTGGAAAAGATAACAAATAGAAGATTAAGGCCCAAAGTATACCTCTATGCGGTTCTGTGACTATACCTTTATCTAATTGCCATCTGTTATCTTCAGTTTTCTCTTTCGTGTGCCGGAGGATACTTTGGATTCAGCAGCGTTCTGCCGCCGCGGCCACCACCGTGTCACATTCTTGTGTGCGCTCTAGCCGTCACATTTCTCGACGGATTTCTTTCAAACTTTGTATGGAGGTGTATCTTGGTAAAATCTGGACACCTATAATTTCTGATGATGCTGCCCCCAGTGTTCCGTCTTTTATAGGGTAAAAGGCCATATTTTGGGGGATAGTTTGTGTGCGCTCTAGCGGTCACATTTCTCAACGGATTTTGTTCAAATTTTGCATGAAGGTGTCTCTTGGTATATTCAAGAAACCTATAGATTTTGGTGATGCTGCCTCTTGTGTTCCGTCTTTTATAGGGTCGAAGGTCATATTTTGATAGATGTCTTGTGTGCACTCTTGTGTGCGCTGTGGTGGTCACATTTCTCAACAGATTTCGTTCAAATTTTGCATGAAGTTGTCTCTTGGTGTAATCTAAAAACCTAGTTTTTGGTGATGCTGCCACCAGTGTCCCATCTTTTATAGGGTCAAAGGTCATACTTCAGGGGATGGCGTGTGTGCACTCTGCAGGCCACATTTCTGGATGGATTTCTTTCAAATTTTGTATGGAGATTTATTTATTGGTATTAATTCTTGGTATTGTTTCCCTCCCTCTCCCTCTTTCCCTCCCTACCATCCCTTTTCTCTTTGTCCCTCCCTACCTCTCCCTACCTCCTGCATTGTTTCTTTCCCTTTCTCCTTCTCTCTCTCACTCCTCTCTTCACTTTATACTTTCCAAGGAAACTCCTTTCCGCTACTGAACATGCTTAAAATGGATATGATGTCATGCCTTCCACGTTGTCCACCAAACCTCAGCTTGGGTCCCAAACATGACATCATCATCCAACACTCATGTGTCTGGTATTTGATACCAGATCGGTTTACACAGTCTCTGTTATGCTTTCTTTTCAAAATTTTGTTAGACAGGATTAACTAACTCACAAAAAAATAAAAGTTCTTTCTTGACAGACCCAGGATGTAGTTCATCTATCAATCAACCACCTATTTGTCAATAAAAGTAATGCCACTGCAACTGTTTAAACATGTACAAATGTATTTTATATTTTGCCTTTTATTTTTTTCCTAAAATCTATATTGTGCTTATCTGTAGACTTTATATTCATCAATGATTTTGCCAACATTGTTTTTTATTACCAAACCCAAAATTGATTAAAAACTTGTTAGATTATACGAGCATCTCTGAAGGCATTATACAAATTAATGTTAAACATAACTGCATTTTGCATAGTTTCAACTAATACTATAGCAAAACCCTCAGTTACTGGCATTTAATTCAGTGGGAACTGCTATTACATAGACTTATTTATTCAAACTTTCTTGACCTCATGAGCCTCGTTAAATTTGTGATGCCACACCCTCGCAGGATATCCTGTCAATAAGACTACCACTTCCTAAATTAGAACAGGAAAGAAATAATGGAAGTGTATAAATATGAAATAAAAAGAAATCCAATTTATTTTGCTAAAATAGACAATGTTCATGAAATGTGCTGGGGTAATTTTAAAACTTAGAATTGGAGACATGATAGGTTTCTCAAAATTATTCTCAGAAAATAATTCACAAATGTCGTAGTGATTATTTATGTTACTGAATTCAGAATTTGAATGTTTCGGGATTTGAGAGAAAGAGGGTGTTGGCCTTTCAGTAAATTGTATTGAATTGGAGACCTCCTTTAGGGTAGATTTTCAACCGTAATTGCCCAACCTTTGGATTGAATATGATGAATTTAGCAGAAACTGTGTAAGATGTCTAGACATTGGTATCTGAGCCTTGAATAGTGTGGCAGTAAATGCCATTGTTGTTTATCTCTATGAGTAGTTGTCTTGTGGTTAACCCTTGATAATTCTAACATGAGAAAGTGAATTGAAGGCTTGGTATAACCTTTGACCTTTGCCGCAGGGCCAAGTTCATAGTGAGGTCAATTGCCGTACCTTTTGCTTCAGGCTTATTCCTCGATATCATCAACACCCAAACCACATCTTGTATACATCTGTTAGAATCAGAAAGACATAAAATCAATTAGGATTTCAATCCTTATGATTATAAAAAAATAAGTTGTTTGCATTTTCCACAACTTTTTCTTAATACAGTGGAACCTTCTTATAAAGAACACTGTTATAACAAACTCTCCGTTTAACAAGGTAATTTGCTGGTCCCATGTCTTTGTATTCTGTTGTTTTTAGCCCTGATATAACAAGATTTCGATATAAAGAGGTAATTTCCTTGGTCCCAAGGAGTTTGTTGTAATGAGGTTCCACTGTAGCTGTGTTATCCTGATGTTTCACAATATCTTTAAAGATAGCCTGCTATTTAACATTTTTATTAGGTTATGGCAGTAGTTTACCTTTAAGAAATGGCTGGGGAAAATAGCTTTTCAATAGGAAAAATATATATTATAAGCAAAGGAGGTCCTATTTAACCAATTTTTAGGGCTACATGTAGGGCTACATGTAGGCCTACATGCTGACACTGTGTATCAGAATCATAGTAAATAGTATAGTTTTCTTTCTTTTTTTTTTTTGGTGGTGATTTTCATATTGCAACAGATGTTCAGGTCCTGAAATCATGATGCAATTCTGGGGAGCGTTTCATCAAGCGTTTTGTCAGTGATTTTTACCGACAACTGTTATAAGCTACTGAAATCCTTGCATCTGATTGGCTGAGGGCAAATTTGTCAGTAAAAATCACTGACAAAATGCTTGATGAAACGCTCCCCAGATGATTGTAGATGTTGGCCTAGAGAGACCACATTCAACAGATGATTATATTCATTCTTATTTAGACACAATAGTTGATTTCATATGCAGCAATAATATTTGTGTTATCCTCATTAGATGCAAAAATAAAAATCAGAACACCTCCCATGAGTCAGGGATTTTTTTTAAAGTGAAAAGCTGGTTACCGCAGAAAGAAAATCACAATGAATTCATTGTTCTGCCGCACTAAAGAATTGCTCATTTGATTAGTTTATCGGTTAACCCAGTGAACTCTCCGCTTCAATGAAAATTGACATATCCTCCACAATGGCGGGAGGAGAGAGATGGAAAACACATCATGTTTTCAAAAACAAACGCAAATTGGAGAGCTTGTAAGACCAAAGAGTGGAATGGTAGTAGTAGCACCCTCTCCACAAACAACTTCACACGTTCTGTTTCAGCAGTTTGTATGTGGCTTTCTTCCTCTTGTGGCGATTCCAGGGGAAGAGTAGCCTTTCACCAACGCGGCATGCTAGGTCTTTTCTTTGCTGCTCTACTCTTAGCTCTATCGATTCTCGAAACGCACGGAAGTCCTCTGATTGTGAGAAGTCGACACACGCGTGCAGCTTGCCTGCACACCGCCTTCTCGCACCCGTCAACGTAATTAATATTAATATATTCAAGACGACCAAGAGATAATGAATCATTCAACAACATTACTAAACACGGCAGTACAACTCGTTTCATTGTACTTTGCGTTTAACCACTCGTTTAAAAGGAACTGTAACGGAAAAGACTGAGCTTGTCCATAATTTGATGGGGACCAACAAAGGGTAGATAGCAGGAGAAAACTGAAAGTATTTATAATTTTTTGTTTTCTTGATAAAAAATGTCCACACACAAATATTTGTTTTCTCATTCTTTAAAAAGAAATTGGTCAGCAGTCGTATTTTTGTTACATATGTGGAAAATATGTTATCATATTCGCTGTAACATATTACTAATACCCCATGGCTAGAATGGGCTGAATAGTCTCTTGTCTCCATGTCCTAAAAGCTTCTGATTAGTTCATTTTCTCTACCAGGAACTGAATTATTCATGAAAATCTTTCGTACGAAATTTTTTGACAGATCTTTTTTTCTGTCATCCATTCTTCCTAAATTCCAAGGAAATACCACAGTAATTTGTTTGTAAATATTTACAGAACTATGAAAGGTGACTAGGGTTTTAGACT
Source organism: Heliocidaris erythrogramma (assembly GCA_025617745.1). Classification (NCBI taxonomy): domain Eukaryota; kingdom Metazoa; phylum Echinodermata; class Echinoidea; order Camarodonta; family Echinometridae; genus Heliocidaris; species Heliocidaris erythrogramma. Next base: position 47,926,838 of record CM046856.1, on the reverse strand, counting down.
TCTTGTGAACATCCATTGTGTGATTGTTATTTGTTCATCTATGCGTGTTGCAAATCTATTTTCTCGAAAAGACATGTAGTGGTAAAGATAGTAATACTAATAGTATTACTATAGTCGAGCTTGCTTAATGAAATTTGATTCATTTAATTCATTTAATCCCAATGCATGTGCTATTGTTTGGCAAGGGAATCAATAAATTAGTGTTGTGCTGTACATAATAGGGAAGGTTTCTAATTATGTGGGGGGGGGGGGGGGGGGGGGCATCTCTCTCTGTGAAAAGTCAAGATGAGGTCATAGTCTTGGAGCACAAGACCCCATTACAAAATATGATCTTAAAGAATTAGTATCTGGGAGAATTTTTGGATAATATATCTTCTATATCTACTGTAAATTGGAATATGACACTCCCAACACAGATTCTAAATTTGGTATTCAAACTGAAATTTAGTGATTAAAAAATAAAAAACTTGGTCATTTATTTATTTTGAAAGTGAAATGTCATTTTAATCCTGAAAAAGCATCAGGTTTTTTGAATTAGTATATTTGTAAAATGCCACATCTGAGAAACAGATCCAAATGACTTTTTAATTTTCAATACAAGGACAAGAAGGTCCAAGATATTTGGATTTCAAACAAAGTATATAATTCTTTTATTTTGTTCATAAAATATTTTATGAATTCGACATCTTTAAAAGATTAAAATTACACATTCACAATTGAAATGCTCCTGTACATGTGTATGAAGTATAAGGCAAAAAGTCTGCTCAAATTAACTACCTCTAAATTAAAAAGAAAAAGGTTTTGTGACAGCATCCAAACAGAGTAAACCGCAACGATCCATGCATCAGCAGCAATCACAAACCGAAAGAGACGGCCGGGGATGCAGTGGAGGGCATCAGAGGGGAACCCATGAAGACTGGATGCCTCCGTACATCTCAAAAAAAAACAATGATACCTCAATTAGTCTCGTTCTAAGCAGTCTGAAGATGTCATTATTAATTGCAGATTGTATCAATCCATTAGGTCTGCAGATGAGGCCTGTACTTCTCGGTGTTCTAAATTGAACAGCGATCTATTATAATGAATTATACTGTGGTTGCGATTTTCTATGCAATGAAGTATGAGTAGAATTCCCTTTCTTGTTTTAATTGAAGAATATGGGGAATGATAGTGAAGAAGAAAAAAATGACACTTCCTGAAGAAAAACTACTTCATGAATCAGATATGCTGAGGTCATTTTCTTTTCTGGAATCAGTCCGTCTGCCTTCCTAGAAATCGAAAGGGTCAGAGATTGGAGGGGTGGGGTCAGTGGACGGGGAAAAGGGGTCAGTGGATGGGGAAAAGGGGTAAATGAATAGGGAAAGGACAGATGAATTGAGAGAGGTCATGCCTCATGGGTATGACAGACGGATGTGGGAGGCAAGAGGCAGAGGCAAAGAAAACGAGAAGAAATCAAGAGAGAGTTCGCAATGGAGGCTGCAACTCCAAGAACAATCATGCATGTTGGAACTATTAAAAATGTATGAGAATTCAATAAAAAAAATAATGGTTATTCATGTCCTCCTTTTAAAGTGTAGGGGTGAAAGGTGAAGGAGAGCGAAAATGGTTGAAGAAAGAGGGAAGAATGGATCAGAAGTAAAGAGGATGGATAATAGATGAAAGTGAAAGGGAATGACGGATCAGTCTCATCTGGAATAGGTATCAAAGACGAAGCACAAACATGGCCTTTCTGTATGATTGAACCTACAGACCAGCACAAAACACATGACAAACAGCTAGTCCCATGTGTAACCATCCATGTCCTATAAACCAATTCAGAATGGGGGTATGACCATGCAGAGACAATACCCAGTGAGCATGGTGATACCGGTAGTCACATCATCGCCTCTCCGATTACCATCTCTCCCGTCCAAACCTCAAAGATGATGGGGTTATTGGTGTTCTGCTCAAACGAACAGAATCATCTTTCCTAGATGAGCTATTGTATTTCAAATACACATTACAAACAGCATCTGGATGGCTGTCTGTGCATGGCAGGGTTTGGAAGCTCTCAAGTGTTCTTCTATTTGAGGGGAAATTACATATTTCTTGAATTTGCAGAATTTGTGGAGGATTTCTTGTTAATTAGCATGTGCTCATTTGTACCATATTTGGATGCATTCTTTAAGTGATGCTGTATGACCATGATGGTGATGGTGATGATTATCAGAGATGTTCACAATTTTTTTCTTATTTTGTTATTGTTTTATTGGGGTTTTTTTGCATTCCATTCAATTATGGACTACACTGGAATACAATGACCTGTCTAATTCATTTTCAGCAAAATGATGACAACTTTTCTGCCAGGGACGTTCGAGACATTCTTTATTTTCATGTGATAACTGTCTTTGTGGATATATATTATTTCATTATTTTGCACTGGGCGGTTTCTTTTGTTGGTGCTTTGTCCGACAATCTTTGGGCAACCATATATGATTTACCAAGGATTTTCTATAAAATAGACTGCAGAAATAAAAGAGAAGAGATTATTTTGTCTGTTATGACCTCTTTTATGTCTCTGGGGGCACTTGAGATAAGTGTGTCATCCTTCATTCATTGTTTAGTTTAGAAGCTAAATGATTGGTCAAGAACAAATTGTTTACCTATTGAGCTACTGGAAGCTGTGTTTAAAGTCTGAAAGAGTGACTCAGAAGATGATATTTTATGTCATCTGGTTGTCATATAAATTGCTGTTTTTTCTCAGACTCAGGGGAAAATTTTATATAGTATATAGGGTCTACACTCTACGGTAAACCTAGTCTACAGTTCACAATAAGACTACCTTTCTTGGCCACGTCTTGCTATTTTCTTTTTATATCTAAAAGCAAAAGTGTACCATTCAATTTCAATTTATTAATAAACCAATCAAATATACAAAATAATAACATAATACAGTGGAATAATTATAAAATAGTTTGAATGAGAGGTTTGGGACCCCTAGTAAGCAGAGCTTGTGGATGGGGCCCCTTTCAGGTAATATGAGTAAATAATAATAATGTGCTGTTTTGAGTATGATTTTTGGCTTGTAGATAGCCATTTCACATATCAAATTGTATTTGTGATAGGCTACATGGACATGTATGTGTTTCTAAACATGATGGCACTGCAGGGGTTAACTTTGATAGTAAAACTCAAAGATTTTGTGTTTGTGAGAGATAGCACTGCTTGTAATTTTGTTTGTGTTATTATTTAGTCATATGGATGGTATGCCAAAGGAAAAGTCTATTTTTGGAAGAGGAAAGTCTAGTAGATTTGATGAGTCATGTTGAAGAATGTATGACAGTATAGGATATAGTCAAAATCCCATTTACTTGCTCCCTGCTATTTGATTGTCTGTCTGTCTGATAAACAAGCCAGTTCACTTTGAACTCAGGGAGATATACGTAAATACAGCAAGCAAAGAGCAAATGCCATCAAATAGGCTAAGGAATATTGTGAAGTATAAGAAAAAGGTGTAAGGAAGGAACAAGGGCAGAGATAAGTGAAAACAATGAACAAAGAGAAAGTACTGTGAGTTGAAGGAAAGTTCAATTGTTAATTAGGCCTGGGCGAGGAACAGTATTGAAGGAAGAAAAATGAAAAGAGGGTGTAAAGATAGTATGATACTGAACAAGGGAAAAAAGGGTGATTTTCTAAATACTTTTTTTAATGTAATGAACTGTTCAATTATCTTTCATATACTGCATAGGGTTCTAGCCTTTACTGTTTACAGAAGAAAGATGGGAAGAGGTGAAAAGTAATCGTATAAAAAATAAAAGATAAAGATTTTGTAGTGTAATGCAGCTGGATTACATTTATTCTGTACCATTTTACCACCATCAAATTTGTAACTCAAACAGCTGTTCCAATGTCTTGAATGCATTGATTCAATGTATAAAATACACCTTGTTCAAGGATATTCATTTCAATGAGTCATACTTGTCTGTATGTGTACCACCAGTGGTATAATTTTCATTTCTGTAACACTGCATAGATTAACATATGTGAAAATTGAATCCAAACCATTGTTTTAAATTCATATTTCAAAGTATACTCCGCCCATTTAATGAGCCTGCATGCCATATGTTCTCTTTGGGTCGTTTTCATTATTTTTTTTTATACAGGTATGAGTAAAATCTGTATTTTTACTTTGTGAACACTAGTCTTATTCTGACTGCTTTTGTGGATCCATCTTAAAAGAAGACACCACTGACAAATTTTGAAAAAATATGTTGTTCTGCATGTCCCTAGGAACTAATCAGTATCGAAATTGTAATTTTTGAACAGCCTACAAGTGCGTATATTTTGATATAAAAAGTATGTTTTTGCCACTGTCGATACGCAAATTGGCTCGTGTCGGCCAAAGCTGTCACGTCATTGCAGCACTTTGAGTTTCCACCACAATGCGTGTGCGTTACGCGTCCGTAAAAGCAGACGATATTCGCATGCATACAGTACAGCTCAATAGTATTCGTGGAGTTGCAAAAATGCCGTTGTGCCAGGCAATTTACTGTTCGAATCGTCGTGAAAATTGTCCGGGAAAATCCTTTTTTGCCATCCCTGATCCGAAGAAGGATAGAGAAAGGTGTGCTGTATGGATAAGGAACATTGGAACAACCAAATTCAACGTCAAAACGTACATTTATTCCCGTTTTCGAGTGGTCTGTGAAGACCATTTTGACGGCGAAGACGAGGAGCAAAGTCATATGCCACTGGAATATTTCTTCGCCCAGAAAATCCCTCATTCATCTCCTTAGCTTAGATTACAAGCTTATTGAAGAATGTGATCAGATTTTACTTGAAGATTAACCAGGAATTTATGTTAATGTCGTACTTGCTATCTATATCGCGAACGTAAGAACGTAAACAATGCAGCTTGCTGCATTAGCTTTCCGCGCGTGCCTTAAAGTACACGCGTTAATAATGGGAAGCACGTACGAACGATGACAAACAGTAGTGCCAATTTTAATTTTATTAATTCGATCAATTGTAAAAAATTTTTGCTAAAGCACTTTATTTTTTCAGCAGATAATATTCAAAAATACAAAAAAATGAAAAATTAATAACATTTTCTTTTTGTCATGCATAATTGTCTCACAAATAGCATTTTTATAGGCGCTGTGAAAGCGATCTGTGTATTGCTTCATATCGGCATTACCGTGATTTGCCGTGGTTTTTGCAGTAGTGCTGCAGTGACGTAACAGATTTTTGCGGCTCGTACTAGTAGATATTGTAATATTTATTTATTAGTAGATATTGTAATATTTATTTTTTTAAAATCGAGATCTATGATTTTATCGACCTGAGTGATGAGTTTTTTGGTCACGCGTTAATAATGGGAAGCACGTACGAACGATGACAAACAGTAGTGCCAATTTTAATTTTATTAATTCGATAAATTGTAAAAAAATTTTGCTAAAGCACTTTATTTTTTCAGCAGATAATATTCAAAAATACAAAAAAATGAAAAATTAATAACATTTTCTTTTTGTCATGCATAATTGTCTCACAAATAGCATTTTTATAGGCGCTGTGAAAGCGATCTGTGTATTGCTTCATATCGGCATTACCGTGATTTGCCGTGGTTTTTGCAGTAGTGCTGCAGTGACGTAACAGATTTTTGCGGCTCGTACTAGTAGATATTGTAATATTTATTTTTTTAAAATCGAGATCTATGATTTTATCGACCTGAGTGATGAGTTTTTTGGTCAATCTGACTAGTTTTATAACATTAAAAATTGTAAAAGTGCTAAAATTTGTCAGTGGTGTCATCTTTTAAACATTTTTTAGGCGAACAGTTCTTCACTGCTTATATGCTAGATAAATTAATTTGAGAATATGGAGTAGTTTGCATTTTGCTTTGTGCATAGTTATTACACTGGTGACTACATAATTAGATGCAAGAGGACAGTTTGAAGGTAATAAAGAGCTGTTGCCAAAGGTTTTGTTGTAATTGTGTTCAATTTTGTCTCATGTATTCAAATAATTGATTTAACTGTATGCAGAAAGTTAACACTAAGGCAGAATGTTATATCAAGTGGAAACTGAATTTCAGTTTATTAGAGGGATAAGGACAGCAAGATTTTGAGCGTGACCCATTTGTTTTTGCAGCATGCGATATTAATCCAAGTATGATTATTTACAGTTTGGATGCCTATGTTGTAGCTTACTCCAACAATGGTTTCCCTTCTGAACTTTGAACCAGTAGGACCTTTGGTAGACGTGATCCGATCCGTGTTTGATGTGTGTCATCATCTTGTTCATTTTATCATCAAGACCACCAACATTGTGTTATTGAACCCTGCAAAGGTTCAGTTACAAAACAAACAGAATTACTAATTGTTTAGTAAATACATCTGTCTCAGGATGGGTAGATGTAAACATTCAAGGTCATTGACTGCAATCCAATGGGCTCTCAATACAATAATCTTTTGTTTATCTTTGACTTTTTGAGAACTCAGTGACAAATAGGCCTAAATATTTCAAGTGCTTGATTACTAATTATTTACTTGGAATTTACAATGTACTTCTAACAGAGGCAGAAGTAACTTTGATTTAGATAGAGAAGTGTTTCAGTTATTGTCATCAGTCAAGGTACATTTGGATCAGAGGATCTTTTTTCAAATTTACTGAATTGAGATTATCTTGATATTTGTGATTTTTTTTTCATGGTCTGGACCAGGATTTATCTCAATGCCATGGTTTATCTAAAGGCTGGTTAGCAATTTTTCCTCGTCTGTGTCAGAGTTATATTTCTATTTGTAATATTCAGTAATATGATTTATGTTTCTTCTCTTTTTTATTTGGAGAGTAGCCTTTGACCCTCTTAGCTTGTATCTACATATACCTTTATTCATCGCTTCAGAATGGTCATCTTTGAGCTCGACTGACTAGAACTAGAAGTATAAGTTGGAGCTTGGCGAGAGTGAATTTTGTGTGGAATCATGGTTTTTATCATTTGGATTGGTATTATTTAATTCAGTTGTTGAAAAACAATTTTTAAACACTGTGCTGGATCTAATGTCTAGTCTCAAGAGAAAAATGGACAGAACTTTGCAAAATAACTGACAAACAAGTCGAAAATGAGACAGATAATACCCAAATTTTAAAACCATGCAAGGAGGTAATAATCAGAGATGGAGACAGCAGTAGTAGTCTCCTTAATGATAGTATCCAAGTGATGTTTTTTTCTTCTTAATCTTACATTATAGTGAGAGAGAGAGAGAAAGAGAGCTAAAGAGATAGAGAGAGAGAGCTGGTGTATAGTATAGGGATTAAATGCATATATACAGAGGTCTTTTACACGCACCATGGGCTTCCATAATCTGTGGTTTTCAAGAGAGCAACAAAAGATGCTCGGATTCTCTTCTATTCTTCTCTTTTCTTCCTATTCAAGTCAAAAGTGGGGGATTTTTGGTTAGCTCACAGACCCTAACTGTCCACAAATGAATTAGTGATCTGCAAGCAGTAGTGGCTTTTGTAAAGAATCTGGAGAGGTTTCAGCAAAGAGACAGATTTGATTTCTGTTGTACCTATGGCTCAGGTGAGCTTATTATCGGTATTGCCTGTGTAAAAATGATTCTGTTCTTGTGCCAGGTTTGAACTGTTGGAGAAAATGTTGTACAGGGATTAAATTCACAAGCATGTCATGTTTTTGTAGGTGAGACTCCAATGTTTTGTATTATCAGACACCATTAAAAGCTTATTATGTGGACTCTGTAGCTATGGTACCTGGTAGGAGAACCTGTAGTATTGCGGAGATGAGCCCTGTATCGATCTGGTCGGACTGCACCTTTATTAATTGAGAAAGTATTGGTAACACATTTGAAGACTCTGCTTCTGTGATGAGGGAACACCTTTTCAAAGATTAATCGCGTTCAATCTCAGTGGTGGTTCAAAACTACACCATTCCAGTGAGTCTGTATTATCTTGCCATTTCCAGTAATGTTTTGATCATCGATCTGCAGTAGTTCAAAAGCATCTATGTTTGTAGCCTATTGTGGACATTGTCACCAAATGGATCTGTAAGGGGCACTGTAGTTGTCCATATAGCATTTCAATGTGATGTTCTCGAAATATCCATACCACAGCGTGAACCTGTACTGGCATATGTCATTGTGTACATGGCTGGATATTTTCCTTTTTGCATGATATCTGCTAAGCCTGAGTCGAATCGATTGGTTAGCCAGTGTTCGGGAATCGATGTCATCGACCGAACACGTTTTGGCAAATTCGGTGCATCGATTTGTAGTCCGCCAGATTTTTGACTACCGTAGCCACCATGAAAAAATCAAATAAAAAAAGAAACTCCGTAACGTACAGCATATATACTAGCAGAGAACGTGAAGGCGACTTCAAAGTTCAAACTGTTGGCTAACTTTCGCTAATTCGCTCGCGGAGAACGTCGCGCTTTACCTGTGCTTTCTCTATGGAAAAATCGTTTTGTCGTTACGAACTGAAGTTTACGATAATTTTCTTGCACTCTCTCTGCATTGTCAATTTGACAATTGTATAATTGAACATGATAAATACGGGCATGAGTACGAGTGTTCCTACTTTAATTCGCAATAACTAATATCACACTCTCATCAAATTGGCAATTACTTCTGAATGATCTCTGAAGCTGAATGAAGTCGAGTCTATATTGAGCGACGAAAAGTTTATTTTGTATTGTTTTTTTTTTTTGCCATCGAACAAACGTGTTCCATTCAGCTCTCCAAAGACAAAGTAAGATTATTAATTCTTTGAATTTGAATCATTGTCGGGTGTGTCGACAATGAGCATCGCTTCGTGCGACACTAGTGATATTTTGGCTAGCCATACGGACTAGAAACTTAAGATTTTGGCTCGTCCGCTGTGATTTTTACTAGCCATTGGCTAGCGGGCTATCGTTAATTTCGAGCAGCGAGAGCCCATACATATGCCCGCGATGCCAGCGGACCGGTCACCGGTGCATGGTGCATGCACTGCGTGCAACTGTGTGCAACTCTGTTTTCACCGCACATCATTTATCGATTAACCGGTATTCGATCGAATCAAAGCCGTCGAATCCCGGTTTATGAAATATTTGATATGACTCAGGCTTGATATCTGCCATCGTCTCTGCTGTTTGTCAAGCTGGCTGTGTCTAAGGAAACCTGACTTTTAGCAGATAAGTCTGTCTTGCAGTATCAGGAAAAGAGATAGAGAATTAATGAGCTTTGAGCCAAAAGTTGTCATTTCAAATTTAAATGCACAATGCTTGTCTGTTATGATTGGTGAAGTAGAACTGCTTTTGCACAGAATGGATAATTATGTCATGCATGATTTCTTCATGGTCTCATTTTTAGATGTTTTCTCATGCAGAGTTTTTCAGAGAGTTTTTCAGACTGAAATGGGAGAAGTTGATTTGTGGATATACCTTTATAACAGAGAGATTGAATCCATTTTCCCCCTCCTTCTTCCACTGAAAATATAGTCCATGGAATAGTGTTTGTCATACAGTTAATGTGGTGCTTTGTGGTGTGCCAGTGTGCACATGTTGCTTTGAGATCCCTTCTTTTGCCAGTTTCTTGTGTGGAGTGACACCAATCCAAATAGATGGGACTGTTGTAAGTGACATGAGGGAGGAGCTTAAAAGTTTGTGACTCTTCATCTTATCTTCTGTTCGATAGTTCATTGTGGTTTTGGTTTTTGAGAAATGAGAAACTCTTCAGTTGTTTATACTGGCATAAAATTGCCCAGCTCTCAGCCAGCACTTTTCTCATCTTTTATTGATGATGATAACTTTTCTTTCTTACAGGTTTTCTGGTTTTTATAGGTACTTCACGATGTTTTACAATGGCTTGACAAGCAGTGTTTTCAGAGGTCAGAACTCGCTTTCCAAAGCTGGATGATTTACTAGTGAATTGATACAAAAGGACACGTACAATTGTAAAAAAAGTGAAAGTGGTAGATGTCAGATTGACATCATTGATACTCCATGATCAATTGATGACCTTCATACTTTGTTGCTAAAATTGAGTAAAATCTTGTGTTTGAACAAAAATTTGGCTGTAGCATATTTTGTAGAAAATTTTCTGTATAAATCATTGTACTAGATGAATTTACATTGACCAGTAGATCTTTCTATTTGGATTCTGAAATCGCCCAAGTAAACTGCTCATTTTTGACAGCAGATTTTGTTTATTTGCAAAAGTGTACATATATTAGTTGATCAAATGAAGGTTGTGAAAATGATTTGAATCATGCATGAAGGTGCATTTCTATTGCATTCAAATGAGTTTACTCTTGTGTGGTCGCCCATATTGTACTTGCTGAACTTGAATAAGCTTTCATATTCCAAGACATCGATAGTCTGATCGTGCTCCCAATTCTGAGTAGTTGTCACCTGAGTGTATTAGCAGGTTTTGATTGATGTAGACTTGTGCCATCTCCTTTAAGAACCGTATCACCCAGCCCGGTGCCCCTTTGCAATTTGTGTTGGAGGACTGTAGGACTACTGGCAGGCAGGCTGACCAACTGGAGCTAATTACGAGGATAATTTCTGTGTGAGTGATGTCTCATCTGTGGATAAACTGGTATGTGACCAGCTTCGGGTATGCTGGTACTTATGTTGGAGCCTGAGCTAAGCATTCTGGGATTATGTTGTCTATCACAAAGAGGGAAAACCTATGAACGATAAAGACCCTCTCATTTTTGTTGTTGCGTACTTCTTGAGAGCAATCTCTGTAGGCCTATATGATTGATGCATTGTGCAGAACATGATTTAAAGATAGAAGTGACTTTTGGTGGCACCCTATCCTACACCCTTGCACCCCCTTGCACCCCCCCTCTCTCTCTCCCTCTCTTTCTCTCTTTCTCTCTCATTCTCTCTCTCTCTCTCTCATTCCCTCTCTCTCTTCTTCCTGTATGTCCTTTAGTGTTGATGGTCAGCACTATTTGAGCTTCTTTTATTTTCACGAACATGATCTTATCTGTGTTCATGTTTCATGAAATTTTATCTGAAATACATGTGTAGTATCTCATTTTCAGGATTGCTTTATAGATGGAATGTAAATTGACTAATAAACAAAGGAGGCATCCTTGAAAGAAACAGACTTCTGATACCCTGAGGAAATGTCTCCTAATTTCTCCTAGCTGTAGCCTGAACATAAAAGCTTCATAGCATTGACACCATTTTGTCTTTTCATTTTTGTCTAAACATGCAACCAAAGGTCGTTGTGTCCTAGCCTTGCTTCAAGGCTGGTTGTATTTTGATTTTCAAATATCCTTTCGTTGTTTATACATGTATCCACCGTTAGTCTTGAGTGAAAGATCTTTGCGTTAACCTTTCATCGTTATTTGCTACTAGCATCAACAGGAAGACATATCAGTGAAACTTATGACTGGGATATTCTAATCTTCTGGACAATCAATAGAAGGAGTAAAAGATGTAACTGTCATTTATCCTGGTGAAAGATTTGAAAGTTTGGATCAGTTTGTTGTCTGTGTCTCATAAACAATGGATGACATATCGAAAAGAATATTACCAACCGGATATTAATGCAATACCTTTTTCAAGAGTTACGAATCATGTATGTGCAGTGAACTAAACTGATATAAAGGAACAGTATCAGAACTATTAACACATGATGATGCTGAGAGATTGTCATTCCAAACGATGGCCAGCTCCCAACCAATATCTATCAGGAACATACATGATTATGTACCAGTCAGAGATAGGTAAGTAATTTCGCTTATGTATTTTTATTTGTATATGACTATCGACTGGTACATCACTTCCCAGACAACTACCCACTTGGACAATTAAAACAAAACAAAAAATTAACAAGCAGATAAACAAACAAGCATATATATATATATTGATGAGAAGATACGCAACTTAAACAGCTTCTTAGTAAATTGTATAAGTGTAAGGAGACAGGGACGTAGCTGAACTTCATTAGATCAAGCTTTCGGCCTTCCTGGCCTTCTTCAGGTTCTGAAGATAATAATACAAGCATATAGTATATACTTCAATACATATATACACACACACACACACACATAATTGTGTGTTTTATATATTCCATTTGACAACAAATATACATTTACATATATTGATATCAGCATATACCTTCATGGCTACTATTAATTACAAGTAACTGTTTGTATTATTATCTTCAGAGCCTGAAGAAGGCCGTGAAGGCCAAAAGCTTGATCTAATAAAGCTGAAGTTCAGCTGCGTCCCTGTCATCAATCCTCACACTTTACATGTATTGTTTTTTTCTTGATGATTTTCTGGAATATTGCAGTAAAATGACAAATGACAGGTATTCAACAATGTCTATTTCCCGTGATATACACACAATGCACATGTATAATACAACCCTGTAAGTTATAACTACCTTATTCAGTCTCTGTAATTTTATGATCTTTCTTTTGTTAATAATTTCACTAAGCTCGGGGATCACTGCCCTCTCTTTGAGGTGTGTGTTTCAATATCTTTATTGATATTACTTTCAACACATGACAATGGAGATCTATTTGTGTGTATATAATACCAGGAAATATGTTGTTTTTTAATGGAATCACAGGATTTGGACAAATGCCGGGCTCATAATATAGCCTCCTCTATAGGGGTCATTGACTGTCATGATCTCCCTTTGTGTTGGAAAGGTGTCATTTTGGCATCTTGTCAAAGTGGGGAAATAAATTATGTATCCAGGTTTCTTGTTATGGAAAAAAAAATTATTTAACCCATAGACTACGGGAACCGGGTGGCTCCTGTATGAAGCCTATGAGAGTTAACAATCAGTTGTCAGAAGGTTAATTTGTAAGAGTTATTAATTGACCATGTGGAATGAAAAATGGAAGAGTTTGTTATGATATAGATTTTCTTTATCATTGTTGAAAAAGGGAGATAACAGAAGTTATAACACTTTGAAATGGTGTTTCCAGAAACAGATTATCACTCTAAATCTTAATATTTATTGATATCTGTACAACCTTTACATGACCTAGTTTAGGCCAGAAATCAATGAACCTTTGTTTGGTTTGAAACATTCTTCTGCATCAAATGTACTTGTATTCTTTTCAAAGCGGTTATAAAAATATATATATTTTTAGAGGGAGAATCAGACAAGATCAGTCATAAACGGTCGTTGCTGGTTTTGCAAACCGACATATCTCCTTTACTTAAGCCGGTGCGCGTATGTTGGTGCGCGTACGTTGGTGCACGTACGTTGGTTCGCGAAACCAGTGACAAACTGAACCATTCATATTTTGAAGGGATTTGATTGTGATTCAATGCTTTAATACTTAAGGAAATTTATCTATGAATAGCTTAATAGTAGTAGCCTGTGCACCTAACATGGAAATAAGTGATTGGGACTGTATCTATTTGCCGGTGGAGAAGCTCAAGTACATGTAGGCCTGTGATTTCATTTTCGTGAATGATACAAAAAAGTTTTTAAGTTTGATAATGCAATTTTTCTAAAGATATTTTAGAGAAAGAAAAAAGAAAAGTTGCAACTTAAGTGGAAGATAGATGTATAGTAGGAAAGGTTAACTGAATATTTTAGGGGGATTGTTGATTAATCAGTTGTTGCATTATACATGTATTTCATTGTACTAGTTTAACCATCGCGTTTAGATCAGGATATGCTGAGCGCAAACAGTAGGAACATGTTTGGGGAGTTTTAACAAATTGTCCATGTTTCTTGTTCATGTTGAACTGAAAATTGACCACAAAATTGTCAGCCCTTGAATGGATTGATGATCACATTACCAAGTCCTGTTTATGAGTAAAAGGTCATGATGGTACTAAACTCTTGAGAATCTTGTCATTTAACCCCAACATGAGGGTATGGTGAGCTGTAACATCATAACCAGTATGGTATAGCAGAAGTAATGACGGCAGCTTTATTCTTGTGTCAATATAGGCTAATTCAAGACAAGGAGTAAATTATATGTTCATGAATGTTTTGTATTTCCCATGTATGTGAACTGAAATTGTGACAAATTCATTTTTCAACTTAAACCATTTGTATACTAGTTAAAAGAGAGGTGTAAAATTTGTTTCACAAATCTTAGACCATGAGATAACCCTTTGAGGAAGTTTTAATGGAGTCTGGAAGTAGGCTAAGCATGATTTTGTAGGATTTTGCAGGATTTTGCAGGTAATACAAGTGACGTCAATAATATTGGGGAATAAAAACGTTTTACATACATGTATATCTTTATTATAGAGTGCATTGTAAAGGGAAGAAAGCTGACTGTAATTTAGAATTTGAGTTGGATTATTTTAAACATATTAACAAATTTTAACTGTTTTATCAAATATCATTATTCCTTTGGACATTCTGATATTGGACCGCGATTTTCATTTGAAATAGATCTGTGATTATCACACCGATCACACCCGTTTCTGTGAAAGATTTGGAAAAGGAAGATTTGTGAAACAACTGTTCTGACAACTAACAATCATTTTGCATTTGTGGAAAACAAACTTAAACTGCGACTGAATATGCATTTAGAGAACTCGATCTATTGGACTGTAACACTTGGAAAATATTGAAAGATTGATTTTATTTCGAACAAAGAAAGACTTTGCAATGTTTTGTGAGTGGGCACTAGATGATAGTATATGCAGTGTAGAAGACGGTAAGTGCAGAATATCTTGATTTGCATTAAAATGAAAAGAGGCAGTGCATATGGAGATCGTCTGATTGGAGCCAGAAGGGCGTATTCCTCTGTCTTAAAGTACTGTAAACGGGGAATATTTCATGATGTGGACAATTTCACACATCTCGCACGGCATGAAATTTGCGCGAAAATAAAAACATGCAAACAGTTTTGTTTATGTATTCTTTTGCCAATGAGCCTAGCGCATCGGCGAAATTAAAATTAATGTGAAATTCACCTTACTTGGCCGAGCGCGAAAAATTAATCGCATGAAAATTTTCACTTTAACAGTATATAAGATAACGCCCTTCTGGCTGCAAACAGACAAGATCATCAAGCAATACAGGATATATATTAAAGGAGCTCACACTGATTACTGTATGGTATAAATACATACTAATCAGTAAAATAACTCTTCATCTACAAAGGCAAAACTTTATGGTTTTACAGAATATCAAAGATTTATAATTCATGACATGTCCTCCATTGGAGAAAAAAAAAGAATTTTGTGATAATGGTAATCAATGGAAGGAGTAGCACTGAGACAGGATGACTTTATTTCATGTAGCCAGATGGCTTGGATGATATGATGGGGCTTGCTTTCTGACAGGGCATTCACATGAGAGAAAGTTTATACAAAATTTGTATAAAGAAACGTGTAAGTGAGAATCACATGGGGAAAGGACAAGAATGTTGTGTAAAAGAACGTCTTATGAAGAAACTACTGTAGAACCAGAAATGGGCGGATCCGGGGAATCCCCCCCCCTTGAAACCCAACTGGCATACCTTAAGTACACAATAACAAAATTGCCTCCTTTTAATTGTGTACTTTTGTACTATACTATACAGTCTGAATAGGAGTTAGAATTAGGATGGGTGGGTTGTAAGAGAGAGAGGGTGGAGAATTCAATGGTAATTAGTAAGGAAGGGAGTTCATATCCTGTCTCAGTGGTAGGGCCTACCTCCATGGTACCTCCGTTATCTCGCTGGGAGTCGCTGGGCTTGACCAAGCTCTATGATAACTTCTTGGCTTGACCCCTGTCATACTGCGCTCTTAGCCTATTTATAACATATATGAATTCAGAAGTTTGGTTTTTTTTTTACTTTTCGTTTTGTTTTATATAGATTTAGTTAGAGGGTGGAGGAAGTTCCCTTTTTCTCTTCAAGTTTATCAATCATCTACAAAATATAATTTGTGTACAGCTATAATATATAAATCCCACCTCAAAATAACTTTACCTGGCATTCTGTGGGTTAACGGTCAAGAAGTATAAAGAAAATAAAGGGTAACATAAAACCTGACGAACAGAACCCGAGAGTGATTTTTTTAGAGTATGTTTTATGGCATCGATTGAAAGGCCGATACGGGGTAGGATATTTCCATTTCTACCCCATTAAGTTTGTTTTTGTCGGATGTAGATAGAATTCGCCTCTAGCATTCCTAGCTCCTAGGAAAATGCTGTCTGAAATCGATGAATTTTTATTCTGTCTGTTTCTCTGCCAGTATTATATTTTATAGCTATTATGGAAGCCTGGCTATGATTTCAATTTCAGCTAGGCTTGCACTACAGCATTTTTCACATTTATGTTATAAAGTCTGGTTTGGGTAGTCAGTTGGAGCAAGGAGGTACTAGGCAAGCGTTGAGACTGATTAATTATTACACGTAGGTTATGCGGATGCCATATAACAGAGCTAAATGTATGCATGCAGGATTTTCATAATTTTTAACGTTTACCTTGTAGACTAAAAGTTTGCCTAAATGTACAATCTTTTTCTTGATTCTTTAAATGATACTGTAGAGTAACAGTCTAAATGTATAGACTAGATGTGTTTTGCAGGAAATAACACGTGATACATTGTGTTGAAAAGAGAATCTCTTCAGAATATAACATGAAAAATACAAAATCATGCCCAAGTATAATCTGTAGAAATTTCCCCTGAGTTGCTAGTGAAAGATGGGTGTGTTTTCATTAGCCTGAGATTTCAAAATCGTGTGCCAATTCTGATGGGGGAAAATAGCCCGACCACAAAATAACTCCCTTCTTCGCAGTGAAGATGAATTTAGCAGGCTATTTCACTTCTCCTCTTAGGAAACTAGCTCAAGTTATTTTTTTGTCTTTAACAGAAATAGTGGCCAAATTCACGGGATGATGCACTTTGACTTGTTGTATGATCCTGGCAAGCATGCAATAGAGGGTTCATGTACTTACATGTACATGTATTCAAGTCAGGTTCACACGAAGGGAGTTCCGCTTTTAGTTTCAAAACTGTAAGTTAACTTGTAGTTATCTTGTAGTTTCAGACCGTATGAAAGGACCCATAGTTTCAAAACTTTAAGTTTGCTTGTAGTTGTAGAACCACAAGCGAGCTCGTGTTTAACGCAAAACCCATGGGGGGAGGGGGGGGGGGGTTCTTCCTCGCAGTTTCAGACGGTTTGTACAGAGTAAACTTTTAAGTTTCGCAAGCTCGTAGGTAACAACCTCTCTGTTCATGTTAAAATTCCGGGTCATACCCTTCGCACAAATTATGAACACAAGATCTGTATCTGTACTGTTCACACAATCAGTAGCATCGTTATTTTGGGCCTGTGTGAACCCTCGTCGTTGTTCGTTGTTTCGTAAACTTAACGTTTCGCAACTACAAGTATGAACGTAGCTTCAGTTGTTGTCATTTGTACACAAACATTTCAATGACTTATGTAATGCACACGCTCACATTTTGGTCTTGTCTCTTCTTGAGCTTAAAAGAAACAGGGCACCTTCAACTTTGGACTAATTTCTTTGAAAGCACTGATTGGTCTCAATTCTCATACTTGAGCTTTCTCTGGCTAAAGGAGAACATTTGATGAGAAAAAGAACAGGATAGGCTGTATTAGCTCAGCCCATCAACTTTTTAATAGCTATCCACTCCAGGGTAGGGTATAAGATATTCTTGCGGTGTATTCGGATCCTGTTTTGCTGTAAACTTGATAAAAACTGAAATTGAATGATACGGTGATTGAGGTTAACTGTTTCAAGTGCATGTATGCATGGGCTTATGAATTTATCTATAATCAAAGAAGTAATGATGTTATGTATAGGCATACATGTACATGTAGCATCAAATGAAGTAGTAGATTTCTGTAAAAGCCAGAAACTATATAGTGAGTGGTCCAAATTGGTGAAAGTTTTATGCTGAGAAATAGTGAATCACAACACTAAATTTTTGTAATTCATAAAAGTTTCTTGCCTTTAAAAAATTTTTTGTGAATACATGCATTTCATATTACAAGAGTTCCTGGTTTATACTTAGTGTGATCAATTACTGTCATCCTTTGTCATTAATAGCCATCAGAAACTTTGTGTATCAATGGTATATTGTTAAAATGTAAATAACTTATTTGTTTAAGAATCAATGCCAAGAATTGATATAGATATAATTAATACACCAGGAAATGATTTCCTTTTTATGCAGTAGGTGTATACTAATGTTCTTTGAAGGCCTGACATAATACTGTGCTTCTTAGATGGAAGGAAATCAAGTGCTAGGAAGTCAGCTAAATTTTGACACAATATTTCACTATTTGTGATGTGTTCCTTTAAGATTTGGTCTTCCTGTTTTTGTCGAGCAATTTATTTTCCCTGGATGTGCAGTTTACGGTACATGTAGGTGTAAACTTCAGTAATAGGTAAATAGGGAACAATATGATTGGCAAAACAAGACCACCGACTGCAAATAATTAGGGGAGCAAATTGAAAGACTTCATGTGGGGTCCATTTAGGACTCTTCCTCTTTTTTTTCCTGTTATTTTAAAAATAATTACAACTTTGGACAGATAAGATCCCAAAGAGATGGTGCATTCTAGCAATTAATGAAGCAAGAGGAAGTGGATGTCAGACACTCTTTACAAAATGTTGCTATTTACAGATCGTCAGAGCCTTATAGGTAAAGTAGTGTCGAATATTATGAAAGGGGCTATGAAACAAAATGAAGGAAAAATCCATTGAATGGCAAGAACAACAAATACTCACCAAAGCAGGGCTCTCTTGATTTGAATTTTTGTTAGGTTTTGCGACTTGTGTGCAAATTGGATGATATGGATCCCAGTTCAAATTTTGAATTTTTAAAAAAAATGTTAGGAGGTTAGGTATCCAGATGTAACATTTGTTGGCTCGTGTGAAGGGGGTCCCAGTTTGTGTCACACGTTAATTGCACCAAAATATATTTTTTGAGAGAATTGCTGCACACTTTTTCTTTTTCAGCTGAAACATCTCAAAGACACAGTAGGCAATGATCCATGTGCAGATGAATTTCAGAGAGGTGTTGTGCACAATAAAGTCTATATTGTACATGTGTGTGCTCGAGCATATTAGGTTTTCATTTAAAAAAAACATAATTCTTAAGGGTTTTTAATCCTGAAATTTCACACATGGTATTGACTTCTTAAGAAGATGTTCATCTCTTTTCGGTTATATTGACAATAGCTTGCAAATGCCTGAAACTTCCTCAAAGTAGAACTTATAGGATTTGATTGATGTCTCCCTTTAACAAGCTACAAGTACTAGCTTGCACATCCTGCGTAGCTAAGTGGAGATGTGGATTTCCAGTTAGCGTTGGATTCCGCATGGGACACATCCATAGGGTAGAGCATTGAAACTGTATGCAGTTTGATTAGCGTCTGTGTTGTCATAAATTTCTGAATTATGTTCGCCCCATTGAAGACCTCCTGCACCTTTTTACTGCAATGGTATTTTCAGCTTTGGAATTTGGTGATCTTTGCTGGAGTTTAAGTTCTGATTGTTGCATTTATAAAATTGTGTATCTTGAGTCAATCTCTCTGGTTATTTTGCTCTGAAAAGGGATCAGACATTCATACCAAGTTGTTCGTTCTTGGATTTCATCTTGAAGTCGGCAATGTGATTTTTTTCTCTTTATTGGATTACATTGAGCTGGTGAAATTTTTAAAAGTTTTCAAGAAGTTTTAATCAATGAAAGAAACATTTTTTTGTCATTGTTGGCTTTGGAGATTTTTCAGGAAACTAACCAAAGGATCATCTGTGTCAACTTGTCAATATTGGAAGTTGGAATCTCAAGATTGGAGATTGGGAGGATTTGGAGTTGTAATCTTAAGATCGGAGATTGGAATTTTCTTGTGTGCCATCAGCATTTGTATGGGGAGGAATATATCAGTTATGATGCAACTGTGTTTTGATGTGTTCAGTAGCTTGTAGCACAAGTTTTGGAGTTTTGCTTTTATAAATAAAGTGCTTCACTGGTTTGTATACATGTAGATGTATTTGACAGTTTAAATATTCGTGCAGAAACAAGACCGAAGTCATGTACTAGTATACTGTTAATACATGGTTGGGAGTGCGTTGGTGCGATCTGGCAACACAAAGGTTTCTATCGTGGTGTACTATACAGACGAGGCGCAAGCCGAGTGTGTTGGACACCATGATAAAAACCTGCGTGTTGCCGGATCGCACTAATGCACGAACTCACAACCATGTATTAATAGTTTTATAAAACGGGTCAGCAATATGATTATGAAGTCTACAAAAATGGTTACGAACCCCATAAAAACGCCAAGAGTCGCACAGTCATGGAGGCTGCCATTTGCTTTCCTGGATGACATCACATAAGTGCAGCCAACAAAAGTCATGCGCGTTTCAGTGCGCACATCATCCTGCGCTATAATGACAAACTACATGATTTCATTGCGTTTTAAGTTTGCACGCACCAGGGGCGGTATTCTGAAAACTATGTTATCTTTTATGTTAAATAAAAGTATCTGGTAATTGTCATAACAAATTAAAATTGCGCACAATAAACACAAATCATTGGTGCTTGCGCAGATGTCTCTTTTAACTTTACGCGGGCACAGCCATCTTTGCGCAATCATTAACCAATGACTTTTGATTTGTTATGACAATTAACATTGTTTTACTAGCATAAAAGTTAACACAGTTTTCAGAATACGGCCCCAGAGGTATGCGTACGCGCAACTCAGCCATGCTTTGGAGCCTTTTGCCGTGCGTTAGTGCTTTTTTTTTGCACGATCACGTGGTGTTATTTGACCAATCAGGATGGCTACAATCTTGAACCCATTTTATAATAGGTTTTAAAGTGCATATAACTGAACAGGGTGTGGTATGGTGAAGCTGTTCATAAAATCCATGTTAACATATAATGGTAACACTGTATGTGTTATCTCATTGTATTCTTTTATAGTCTGTATTGGCACAGCAATCCTTCATGTTAAGAACTTAATTTTACATAGCTTTATTGTATTCTGGAAGGCTGTACAAATCAAGGTGTGACAAGTATCAGAATTTATGAGCTTTTACTTTTTTTCATTCATAAACTATTTTATATCTTGTATGTACACAACAGTCTTTCATTTTAAGAACTTAATTTGACATAGCTCTTTTGTACCCTGGAAGGTTGTACAAATCAAGCTGTGAAAAGTATTATGATTTATGAGCTTTTACTTTGAAATGGACTGAAACCATGTCTGGACCATTATGATTATGTGGTCATAGAAATCCATTCAGTCCAATCGATCAGGAATGATGGGGCTAATGTGGTCACCATGGATTAAGATCCATATTTCAACCAAGATACTAAAGTAGAAATTTGGCAAATTAATGTGCCAAAATTACAGACCATTTGGATTTCAGAGAGAGAGAGGGGGGGGGGGGGGACGGACATGAAACTCTGTGAGGTACAGTGTGTGCAGTGCTGTGAATTTCACATAAATATATGAGCAGAAAAAGTAATGAAAAAGGCAAAGAAATCGCTATCAAATATAAGTCAGGAAAAATCAATTATTTGGGGATCAAATTCTCCCTGTAGGATTAGGTGAACTAGGGCAGTAGTGTCCTAACTTTGGATTTGAACGTTGCACCTTCCGGTTTGAAGGCCACCGCCACTAACCACTGCTGTTACACCTTTTTGAGTCACTAGATGACTCATTCCCCACCCATACACCACAACGTTCTCCCTTTTTGTGCTTTTTTTTTAACAGCAACAGTGAAGACAAAGATTGAGATAAAAAGCACACCAAAAAGTGGACCGAAACTGTGATATTTCTTCCTTCAGTTCAATTTTCAAGTATTGACAGCAGATCGTAAAAAAATTTTTTTTTTATCTTAGCTCTAAGTGTATCGCACTCATCTTGATCACCTCTTCCCGTAGTAGGATGTTCATTGTTGCCATGGTGATATCGAATGAGTCATCACATTTTTGAGGAGAAATATATATTGAATTTCGTATTGAATTTTGTATTTCATAGCAACATGAATTTGAAGTGCATCGTGTAAATTTCCTTCGTCCATGGCCTACTGGAAAGAAATTCAACACCGTAAATGTGATTTGCCATAAATGCAGGTGATCCAGAAACAAATTGATGTTTCAGAGATATACTATATCTTCCCAGTGTCCCAGGATAGTATTCTTTTCTTTGGGAGGGTGGGTGGGGGAGGTAAAAAAACTTAAAATTAATCAAATCTCTATCTTGTCCCTTGTGGCTTTCACGAACAGTGGTTTACCTTTAAAAGTCTAACAGTCAAGTCACATCCATAAGTTATATATCCATGTGGTAGATTGGTAGACCAGAGAGTGAGGGAGAGGCAAAGAGACGCTAGGGACAGGCAGGCATGATCTGAAAAGGAGGATGCAGCTGCACTTCTGACATCCACGTCCCAGACAATAGTTATAAGAGAGAAATATTTCAGGGCTTAACTGGTGAACCATTGACCGGATAATTCCACCATTTTCTTTTTAATAGTTGCGCAGCTGATGTTTTGCCAATCTTTTTTGGCTATCAGTATGTTTACGATCGCCATGAAATATAGTCGGCACGACATAGGAAGATAAATGTTGCCTGCACACCAGGTGAACTTTGCGAATTAGCTCAGTTTATTTGCCATGTTTTCAAGAAGGAACATGGCATACAAGCAGCTGATGTTCTTTTTACTTGACACGCGATTGCCCTTATAGACTCTGATAATGGAATAATTGATATAGCATTTTAATAGGAAATGTCAACCAATTATTATGGGGTAGAATATTGGACTTACAGAAATTAAAATGTAAGAGCAGGAGTTGGTATAGCATTGTAGAGGAATGTAAGGCTCCAAGAATGGAATAATCTGTTATTGTTCATAGTCATTATATTTCTATGTAGCAGTATATTTAATTTTTGATGAGTTTGGCCCATTTACATTTTACATTTGTCTGTCCCTGATGCTCAGTATTGCTGCAATACATTCAGACTGAGCCGATAATTTTCATGATTTTGTACCAGCAATATATGACTTTGTTTTGTACACTAAAGTGTACCCAAGAAGGTAGAACATTCTTAGTGTATTGCAGTCTCAAAATGTTTGGCTTCAGTGTCCATTTTGGAAATGTGACTCTCTTTTTATCCTCCATCTCCTCTCTTTTTCTCTCCCCCTCTCTTTTTCTCTCTCCCCCTCCCCCTCTCTCTCTCTCCTCTCTCTCTCCCCTCTCTCCCTCTCTCTCCTCTCTCTCTCTCTCTCTCTCTCTATCTCTTTGTCCTTTCTCTTCCTCTCTCACTCTCTTTCTATCTCTTTCTACCTCTTTCTCTGTCTGACCCTCTTTCTCTCTCCCTCTCTCTCTTTCTCTTTCTCTTTTAATCTTTCTCTCTCTCTGTTTCTTTCTCTTCTCAATTCCTCTCTCTTGCCAATCATCTGGATGAGGAGAGGAATTTGGGAGTGACCTTTGTTATTGTGTCTGCTTGTCTGGGCAGAAGGGATCAATTGTGCCAAGGGTCGTGCAGACCTCGATCTCGTTAGCACAGGATTGCAGAAGACTGACACACCACAACGTGTTGCTGTTCAGGATATGTATCCATGGTTTGTGAAGGAGCGCACACACCTTTCAGTTTCAATACTTCCACTTCTGCCGGAATTTGTGATCTGTTATTAATTTCTGTGCTATTTACGTCAACGTTATGATCTCTATTTTTGGTAATGGTATATAAAGCACAGTTGGATGGCTAAATTAATGCAATGTCTCGTGGCTTAGTTATTATACAGAAGCACCCTCCTCGGATTTGTGGTGGTTTAATGTTCGATTGCCAGATGCAGAATTTGTGAGGCCTTGGACACATCAGTTTTTTGTGAGCATTTGCTTTTCTGCAGATTGAACCTCCTTTTTGTGGACTAAGGATGTGGCTATTAATGCAATTTGGTTGCAGCAGAAATGGCCTAAACATGTCAGCTTGTTGTGTGGATAAGGAGTTTGGATAACTTTACGTAGCAGCTCTTTGTCAGAAGCTGGAAATCAGTACACAAGGAATTCGACTTCTTTTGAATCTTTCTATATTTATGTATTTGCTAACTGCTATTATCATGTGCAGTTTACTATTGCAAGGCTTGAATTTATTTTTTGATTGCTAAGCGTGTAGATTGTGAGTGTTAGAGGATGTTTACATGATTTCTTTTTCCATTTTTCCTGTTAATTCTTTCTCTTACTGTTTAAAGATTTTCTTCTCTTCTTCCTATTTTGATGTTGCCAACTATTGTTTTTTCTGAAAGGTGTTTATTGTGAAGGGTATTTTGTGTAAATGCCAATAACGGCGTGAGTTAATGCTATTTCCAGCATATTCGTCAAGAGCTACTTATTTCGGGACAATTAGACAACTCAGTATAGGAATGCATTTGTGACCTTTTTCTTTTTTTTTTTACTCCCATCATCAGAATCTCAGTTTTTTTGTTTACAGTAAATCCCAAAATCCCTGAATTTGTGAGATTCTGATCCCAATTGAAACCTCACTATTAGTTTGTACATCAATTATTTATCATGTTCCACCCAAGGTCAGCCAAAGTGAAATAAGAAAATACATTCCACACATCCCATGTGAATGTTCAGTGGTTCTTTCACTTGACTCTCAATCAAGGGGTTGAGGGTTCCAATCCCAACCCAGCACTTACGTGTTTTGGCAAGACATTAATCCATGTTTGCCACTCTCCACCCAGGTGTACATGTAAATGGGTACCCGATATGCCAAAGCGCTACATATTCGGCCCCTCAGCTATAACCAGGGTAATAACATTGGAGCGCCCTGAGCATCACAACGTGATTGACCTGAATGCTATACAAGAAGCCACCATATTATTATTAAGTTTTATTATTAAAAAAGTAAGACTGAATCACAATTAAATTCTCACTTGTATTCATGCATGTGAATGGGCCCATTAGAAAGTGGAAGTGTATGCCGGTACTAAATTACATTCTGGTTATAAAGAGCCTCCAGGGTTTGGATTTAATCACTGTTCTGTTATGATTAAATCCAAACTTCTGTTCTGTTATGATATGCCTTTTTTTTGTTGTATTGAAGGAAAATATTATGATCCTGGGGGATTCCCCCAGTGAATTTCAATTTTCAACCACATGATTTTGTTTCCAGTTAAGTGCCATCCAGGTTTCACAAGAAAATTGAAGTGGAGTTTAATCCTGTTATCTTATTGTAAAAAAGAAATTATGAAAGCCATTTGATTTGCATGCTCCCAGGGATAATGCTTCAGTGTTATTGCAAATATAACTAAAGATAATCCATGTAGAAATGACTAACACAGTATACTGTGGGAATATGTTAATAATAATTTTGTCTTGTATGTGCTTACTTATTTATAGATTTTTAAAGATTGACAAACTTAACTGGGACCGAGTTTGATTTCACTTAAATAGAAGAAATTTTCTAAATTGATATTTAAGGGCTCAACAGTTCTGTATGTTGTGTGGAAAAGTATGTAGGATCCTGTCCTATTGATATACACAAATTTTCATTAGTATTGAATTTCACACTTTGCCTAAAGGTTGCTTTAAATTTGACATTTTTATCCTCTTAATTTGTATAATTCCTGAGATACATTTGTTAATGGCAACAGGATTTAATTTAAGAATAAGGAAGATGTTTTTCTGTGTTGATTTTGGTGAGTTTCCCAATTGCTTTGAGACAGTTTCTTTGACAATGTAATCCCATGACCAGAACTCAGCTTTACCTTTAAACTGGTCACCCATTGGATATGATTAATGGTTTTTAAGGAGTTTCACATTCATGCAGGAATCTATTAAATCCATTGTCTGAAGTGAGCTAGAGCATTGCCATCCCAAAACATCTGTTGTCTTAATCAAAACATGAACTTTAGTACTTGACGTCTTGAGCAGTAGCAGATAGAGAATTCTTTAACCCAGAGAAGGGTGTCATAAAAGGAGGAATTCTCCATTCAAAGAAGAGAATTTCCTTCTATTTCTTGGTGAAATTACCATGACTTTGATCAAAACAAAATTTTCCTCATCGTGGAAGGCTAATTGATTGAAGAAAACACACCTTTGCAGTAGACACACATGTTTTGATGGAGTTAACAAGTTTTACGAGAGAGTGAAAGGAGAATTTCATACCAATTGGTTCTGCCCACAGTTGGTTTCATATCCATTGTTATGCCCCCATTGTGCATTCTACAATGCTGGTGTGCATTCAACGATGTGGAAGTCCCATTAGTCATAGGTTGAACTTTGGTTTCGTGGAAAATTCATGTATCATATGCTTATTCTTTCATACCTCATTGCTCGAGATGTATATGTTGAGGTACGGCAGTCTACGTATCATTCAAATGTTACGAACCGCAGTGTTCTACGGACCTGTCTATGGCTATTCTAGTATGTAATGCATTGATTTTTTCTGGAGTATAATGTATCTGCCTCCTGTGGAATATTCAAATAAAGTTATCTTCATATTCGTCAAATTATTCAGTTTGATTGTAAAAGCATATCGGGACCCTTCTGAATGTCAGTGTCGTCTTCCTGCAATCAAAACTGACCTAGCTGTTCGTCGCATTTTATTTCAACATAGTTTTCAATGCTTTTAAAGTTTCTTTGCAGTTGTTGTAAGTTGTTGCTAGGATTGATTTTCAATGCAGTTTGGACTTCTAAACAATTCATGGTGCAGTGGATTTATTCATAAAGATAGTGAACATGAATAAATAGATGTGATTATTGGAGCATTGTTTTATAACTCTTCTTCAGGAAAGGACCACTGGACAAAGACACCGCACAATTTCTATGCATTGATGAAAACAGTCAAACTGTTCCATCAAAACATTTCACAGTAAACCTCTAATTGATTGCTACCACTGTACCACACTGGATTTGTGTCTCTGCTGAAACATCTTGAAATCTTGTTTCGTGGGACCAAGTATTTGTGAGGATTTGACGTAGTAGTCATGGATTATCAAGTCGCCAGATCACGACTCTCTCATTTCCTGTTGGAAGGCAACGATGAATATGTCTTTCAACCAGGTACGGTACTCGTGCGCCATCCTCAGAAAATGACACTTCATAAGTAGGACAGTCAGTTGCATGATTTTTTTTAAGAATTGGAAACTGTGTTCTACTTGAATCTGTAGTGTACCTTACAGAAAAAAAAGTGATTAAAATTGTTAAAGTTGCATTGAAATTGAAGATGAAAGTATGTATATATTCAAGTACTTGTATGTGTTATGAAACCTTTGCAATTTCTTTGTTTGCTACAGAGTTGTTGCTTTGAGCTTGCTTAAAAATATCGAGGAGTTATCACAGAACTCCTTGATCATATTATAATCCAGTCTGACAACATGTAATGTAGAAGAAATGCATTTGTCAAACCATATCTCTGTTAACATCGCAGGACTTATGGGCAGTCCTTGGTAGAGGATGATCCAATATTTACTCCGACAACATTTTCTCTAGGCTGTATTATTCAGAGATACATGTGGAAGGCTATGGTTTGGATTGTCGTTGTGTTTTGGGTTGGGTTTAGGTTCAGGAGCAGGGTCAAGGTTAGGGTTAGGTGTAGTGTTAAGTCCAGGGTCGAAGTTTAACAAAGGAATATACTTAGTGGTAAAATTAGCCTTGGAGCAATAGTGTCTGTAGGCCTGACCACAAAATGAATTCTACTATTCTGCTGTTCAATCTACCATACCGTGCTTATTGCTACAATCATCTATCCCTGTATGGTGTATTTTTAAAAATATGATTTAATAACAAATCTGTTTATCTTTTTTTCCCCCCTTTCTCTCCAGGAGGGCCACCAGACCAGGGTGGTGGCTCAGGGGTAGGACGCAGAAGTTCTAGGAGTAGGAGAAGAGAACACCATGAACCGGAGACAAGATACAGATCAGGTTGGTTTCTCTTGCAGTTTTTATATTGACAATAGATTGTATAAGGAGCTATTACTACTGACTCGGATGATCTGCTCTCCGTACTAGGTATTTTCATATTCAAATCTGCAAGAGGACATCTTGTCAGTTCCATGCATTTGTGACCACAGTTTCCACACAAGATTTATACCTTCTTTCCATTCTCTTTGATGTTTTTTCCCCACTATTCTGTCTGAAGTGTATATAATCAGAAAAAAAGTCTTTACACTCAATCTTGATACATGTCTGTAAACTTAGTGATGCACTGAAAAATTAGACAGCGAACCCCAAACTACCTCTTTTTTTAAGGGGATGTTGGTGTAGCCTAGATTCTAGGCTGACAGAGTTTTAGTTTGCAGGCACAAACCCTGGTCAGTCGTAAAAGAGTGTCTGCTCTGTAAGACTACCATAGGCCCTGTACAATAGCTGCTCCAAGGTAGCTGGGTTAGGCTTCTCTCAAGACACAATGATTTTCTGATAAAGTGTCAAATTAGAGTCTGTGCTTGCAGACTAGACAGAGTTTCCCTCTCCAGAGATAAGAATGGTATTTAATAGAGTATGGAACTATCAAGACTAGCACATTTAGTCAATACTACAAATCTGCATGTAAGACTACCCCCCCCCCCCCCCCCCGAAAAAAAACACTCTAACAAACGAAGTAGTGTTGTTTTAGGGATTATTGAAAGTGGGGGAGGGGCAGTTATGTTTTGTTTCAAACTTGATATTAAACACATTTGTTAATGGGAGGGGAGACTCGTACAGCTAGACTATGTCAAAGAGACTATGTGAAGCAAAGTGAAAGGTATTCGAAGTTTGGAATCTGGAAGTCTGCCAGGTCATCCACAAGACAACACATCAATCTAAATTTATGTTGTAATTAGAACGGGGTGAACTCTTATGACTTAATTAGGAATCTGTGTATTACCTCGTTTGCCGCTAATAAGAACGCTTGTAATTTCTCATTCTTTCTTCCTGTACTACATGCAGATATTCGGGAGGAGGCGGTGAAAGCGGCCCTTGCGAAACACAATGACCTTCAGATGCCCCTACCCTCCAAGAGACATTCGCTGCATGCCAACGTTGTTCCCATAGAAACACCACCAGGTCAGTGAACTGTGTGTTCTAAAGAGCAATATTGTAGTAGTCACTCATACAGGCACAGGATTGTATGGAAGGCCAAGCATTGTTAGGTTTCATGAATGTGCTAAGTAGGTTTCACTTTTTGTATTACATGTACACCCAGATAGACTACTTCAGACATTCAACATTAAATCATGTGCACAGTCTATAGTCTGTAATGTTCTCTTCCCAGTTAGTTCTCGGCTTCCCGCTAAGAGGCAAGAGGGAGTGCCAAGAACCAAGTGGGGAGAGAACATTAAGACCAGTGCCCTCTTGCATAAAAAGTTTTGTTTAATCACAACTCGAAAAAATTAAACACAACTTGATTTTCTACCGATCAGTATTGCGTATGTGGGACTTGCGTTTAATTTTTCGAGGTGCGATTAAACGCAACTTTTTATGCAAGAGGGCCCAGGAGTGGAAAAATACTGCAACAATGCACTGGAATGGCACAGAACAGAGATGTGTGGAAAAATGTTGCAATCAACCTCCGAACCGGGAGAAGATACCACGATAGATAGATAGACAGTCTATAGGAAATCCATGAACTGCATACATATTTTTCCATGCCACAAATCATTTCTCCCCACTCTGTATATCTAATGTAAATGTATATTTGTATTAAAAGTACCGTGATGCAAATTTAAATGCTAATTGCATTTTCAGATCTTCCTAGTACGTATTTAGTCAGAAGAGAGATTAGTTATCTCTCATTCCAAATGTATTTCCATCACCTCACCATATTTTTAGCATTTTTGCTAATATTGCAAACTGTGACTTTGTTCAAGTTTCTTGGCAACATGTCACAAATATGAATTTGTCTTTAATATTTGTAAAGTACTTTGATACAAATTTTTCTAATGTGCTGTTATAGAAATTTTTAACGAACGCTAATTAAGTGCTAGTCTTTTATGTTATTGTACATTTTAATTAACTGTTTATGAGGCTCTTTGATACATGCATGTATTTTGTTCAAGCCCTATGCAAATGCCAATATGTTTTGTAGGGCGACCTTTGGTCAATCCCGATGCTAACAATTCCTCAACATGTTCTCCTCCATCTTATAGAATCAGAAACAGATGATGATGACTCCATCTCCTCATCCTCCTCCCACCACACCCATGACATCGGGGCAGGGTCATCCAGCTTCCACTACGTGGGGAGTGGCGAGCCAGGACTCAATCCACACTACCACAGGCTGCAGCCGGCCAATGGACACGTCAGTGCAGGCCGTGGGGCTGTATCGGGAGCCAGGGGGCTCGATATTGCAAGCAGCTGTAAGTCATGGTTTTCTCTCGCTTAAGGGCACTTTATGATATGGGTTGAAATAATTTGTAACCATTTCCTTAATATGTCCCATTTCTCCAAACAAAATCCATCATACCATTAAAACACAAGCATATATTCATGTACTAGTGCTGCTCCCTTGCACCAAATTCAGAATTTTAGAAACTTTTAAAATTATTTGTTCCTTTGTTTGTTTTTAGTTTCTTTGTTTTAATGACCTGTCTTGTAGATAGTGTAAAGAATATCTTGCATGTTTTTAAAAAGAAATTGTTTTACAAATATAGGAAAAGGATAGGAAAAGGTATCTTATATTTGCCTGATTTTTATTAAGGAATACAGGTTCATCATATTAATAGAAGAATACCATTGATATAATTGACATAAAGAGACCGGAAATATCTATCTACCTCCTAAGAACTCAATCTGTTTCTTCCTCTTTTATTATCTCTCACATATGAATCATGCGATGTGCATTAAGTTTCTGAATATCTGCTCTTTCTGTGACTGATGACAACATCTTATATGGGTACATTAAGAAAGTGCAGGAAAGTTCTTGACAAGTGACATGACTCAAAACCAGCAGCAAAGCTGGGGAGTGTTTCATCAAGCGTTTTGTCAGTGATTTTTACTGACAAATTTGCTCTCAGCTAATCAGATGCAAGGATTTCAGTAGCTTATAACAGCTGTCTGTAAAATCACTGACAAAACGCTTGATGAAACGCTCCCCAGGTTGGATCTACACTAACTGTCATAACGATACATAAATAGAGACTGCATGTATACTGACATGTTGCCCAACATCTAATACTGTTTTCCATACATTACAAAAGTCTTAACCGTATTGAAAATTAAAGTACAGACAGATCAGTGGGTTTCTGTTGATACATCTATGTTGAAAGGTTATTTAGATCACTGTAACAATGTACACAAGAACCTACTCCTTCTCGCAATAACGTTTTATTTTCGTCCATTACAAAACTGAAATCTTGTCTTATCATCTAATGATAACACTTTTACAGTGAGCTTACAAATGACACGACCCGTGAGTCCTGACCCATATTGAAAAGTATGTCGGGAATTTTTATCAAACAATATTCCAGCTAGAAGTAGCTGGAATATTGTTTGATAAAAATTCCCGACATTTCAGTAGCTTATAACAGCTGTCTGTAAAATCACTGACAAAACGCTTGATGAAACGCTCCCCAGGTTGGATCTACACTAACTGTCATAACGATACATAAATAGAGACTGCATGTATACTGACATGTTGCCCAACATCTAATACTGTTTTCCATACATTACAAAAGTCTTAACCGTATTGAAAATTGCTGGAATATTGTTTGATAAAAATTCCCGACATTTCAGTAGCTTATAACAGCTGTCTGTAAAATCACTGACAAAACGCTTGATGAAACGCTCCCCAGGTTGGATCTACACTAACTGTCCTAACGATACATAAATAGAGACTGCATGTATACTGACATGTTGCCCAACATCTAATACTGTTTTCCATACATTACAAAAGTCTTAACCGTATTGAAAATTAAAGTACAGACAGATCAGTGGGTTTCTGTTGATACATCTATGTTGAAAGGTTATTTAGATCACTGTAACAATGTACACAAGAACCTACTCCTTCTCGCAATAACGTTTTATTTTCGTCCATTACAAAACTGAAATCTTGTCTTATCATCTAATGATAACACTTTTACAGTGAGCTTACAAATGACACGACCCGTGAGTCCTGACCCATATTGAAAAGTATGTCGGGAATTTTTATCAAACAATATTCCAGCTACTTCTTTTTCCTTCCTCTATATTTTCTGTTCCAACGGTGTTAACATTCATTGATATGTCATGCGAAAATATTGTATTTTAGGAGCGTAAAGTATAGACATATATAGGACAGTTGTTTTGCATCTTTAGAGAAAGTGGCACATTTCGTCTAAGAGTGTTTAGGTTTCCCCGCTCATTAGCATTGTACATGTGTGCTGTTCCCATGATATATATGAAGATGACTACATACAAGCTTTCTTTGAAAACAGGAGACAAAGCAGACGGACAGAATGGGAAAGAAATTATTGCCCACTCTTTTTCTTAAATGATTCTTTCCTCCCCAAAAGCCGGGGTCGGATGAGCCAAGCAACACACCCACCCGACAAAGTGCCGCGGCTACTCGTTAAAACCTAACCTTGGAAATTTCCTGTATGTGAACGAAACCCATATTGGTCAAATTCAGCCTCCTGTCACATTTTCCTTCATTTCCAAAATAGTTTAAAGAAAAATAGCAATCCCTGAATCATCGAGACTTTCTTAATATAATTCCTCAAACGCTTTTAAGGAATATTTTGGGAAAAGGAAGATTAAACGGAATCCTTTCCCCCACCTACACATCTGTCAGGTTTTCTGCTGAATGTTGAAGGATATTAGCCATTGCTCATGGATACATTACATTAGAAACATTCTTGCTGGTACTTAGTATGAACAAAATCATTCAGTCTCATTAGGGGTTGGAATAAGATAGATTTCATCAACTATGATTGGGTGTACACTACTCTTTCTTCGTTTGAAACAAAGAAGATCCTATCTAATTGTCATTTAATACCCATCAAAGAAGCATTCCTTTGTGTAATGGTATCCGTGAGGTAATTTTTATCAAGGAGAGGTTGAAATGCCCCTTGAGGCTAGCTTCTAATCGCCATCTATCATATACCTCTCCAGTACTCCTTCAGACAAAGTAAATTGGGATACCCTTTGCAATCATCACCCTCCTCAATACCGTAATATTCCTTTCTCGTGACTTCATTAACTCACAGGGTCTGGTGGCGCTGTGCAGCCGCCTCCCGACGTGACAGCGAGTTCGGGTCACATCGCGTACGTTCAGGGAACGAGCAAGCACTCGGACGATTCAGGTGAGTTGCCGTGACTTCCTTTCACGTTTGTTTCGAGATCTCCTCGGGAGTTATGTCTTTCCTTTCCCAGGTTGGTCGAGTAGCATCAGGGATCTTTGTTCTATTGTCAGCTAGCATGAGTAATCCAGTGTGCTTTCACTATAACAACATGTGTTTAAAGTTGTTAGGATACTGCAGATAACTAGGGGGCTGCATATCACTCTGACACAGTATGGTTGGTACAGCTTTGAGGTAACCGTGTCTCTATTTTGCAATGATATAACAGGTTTTTGTTGATGATATTGAATAGATCTTTAGTTAGATAAAATATCTGGATAAGAAAATATTACTTATGATTTTATGTATCAGGTTTATCTCTTGTTTGAAGTCATTTGAAGACATCATCATGTTTACATGTTTTGAAATGGCTTATTATGTGTTGTACAAAAATGCTTTGTCAACATGTACATAAGTGAATCTTCATGCTGAAGAACCCCTTATCGATTTTGTCAAGCTCGATCACAGTTTTTTTGTTTTATTAAATGTTATGGTTGTATTTATTTGTTAATGGTCATGTTGCCTAGGTTCATGCCATGTATCAAAGCTCTTCACAAAATATCCTTTTCCCATGATGATTAAGTTATATTTTCCTTTGGAACAACTTACATTTATCATTAAATATCAGGAAATCACTGACTGTAAACACATTCAAATCAAAACTAAAAGCATATATTTTCATTTAATTACTCATCATAGTTGTAAGCACATCAAGAGCTCTTGCAGCACAGTAGAATATATATATATATTTAGTTTCTGCGCTTTATGAATTATTATTATTGTTATTATTCTCACTCTATATGCTCATGTACTATGGTATGAATTGAGATAAAGATAGTAGTAATATAAACAGATTTGTTCATTAAGATGTAATTTACTTGTAGTTTTAAAAGGACTGTTCAGGTCCTTGTGTTGTGCATGGATGATCAAATTTTGTTGACACATCTTATTATGGTGTTAATTGTTATATGATTAGTTACTTGTACAAGGCATACATGTTTTGTAAATATGGTGAATGGCACCGAAGTGCACAGAAGAAATTGCCAATTTCCTAGACCATTTAAGGAATGGCTTAGATGATTCATAAACAAACGTGCAAAGTTACAAGAACGTTAATTTTTTTTCTGAAACGCTACAATGAGGGAATGAGCAACTGGATGCATGTGTTTATTCAAGAAAAAAAATCTTCAAATACTGTATTGAGTCAAAGGAGGAGAAGTATTCTACAATTAATTATAGGTTATATTTCTTGGATGGGACACAGAATTGATGAGGTGGGACTGAATAATTCAGCCAAACCAAAAGGGTTCTCACCATATCTTTAATAATGAGCACAAGAGCCTCTTGAAAGAGTTTTGGTTCGTCTTCTGCTTCCTGTGCGATGTGGGCTGCCATCCGGCTCAGGATAGCGACGTTGTCACGGATACGTGATGTTCTAACGATACAGCACCATGTAGCGAAGTAGGAGTACTGTAGAAGCAGCACCTCCATGTTGATGCAAGTTGGCGCTCTCTTGAGGAAAGGATAAGGTGCTATTAAAGCATCGTCGATAAGTTATGGAGTGAGCGTGTTCAGTGTAAGTGGATTTCATCGACAAGGTTCAATTACATACAGAGTTATGACATAGTAGAGGGTTAATTATGCTTGTATGACTTTGCTTCTTGTTTTTTCTTTGTATGGCATTGTTGAAGAAGCATGTACAGAATCTGTAATGCTATCACCATTTAATTAGCAGTTCATTATTCCTGACAGTTTCATGTATCTGTTAATTTTGTAGGTCAACATCATTATTTTACCTCTGTTCCAGTGTATGAACAAAGAATATCGAAGTTAGTATGTAGATGCTGCGTACATGTACATTACATTGATGAATACTGAATGTCATATACAAAGCATGTCCAAGGTTTTTTTCTTCTTTAAATACACTTTGTAGCAAATACTTTCATAAGTAAGGATATTGAAAGTAGCTCTTTTCCTAGTACATATCAGCAACACAAAATTTATCCTGAAACAGCTTATGATACACTCCACAATTGGATCATATAGCTCGGTGCTGCAGTCTTTCAGAGAAATAGACACATTGCTGTATATATCAATACAAGCTATGTTTGTGTTCAATGCATGCTGTCTAGCAAGAAAAGTGTAGGAAGGGGCGATTTTCCAGGGATTCCATCGTCCAAGGTTAAACAGACTGAGCAACCTGCAGTAGATTTCTCTCATAGAGATTACTGTTTTGTAATTTTGGCTGCTAGCAAATTATATTCCTAACACTGTTAACTGATGACTCAAGTTTTTAGTTCCGTGTACCTGTACTTTAAAGTGTAAATTAGAGGAAAATATCTCTTTCGCTATTCTTAACTGTAATAATTCTACTTACTGTATGGGTTTCCTTTCTTCCTCAAACTACATGTAGTCTTGATTATAGAAGATGGCACAGGAAGTAGAACAAATGAAAGAAATATATTTTCTTTGACTTCATTTGAAAGGGCAGGATGCTCCAATTATGCCCTAGGAGCAAGTTTTGGTTGTTTTAACCACTGTAGATATACATGTAGGCATAACATTGATTACTTACACAGTGTCCAAGTCTTCATTAGTAATATGGCAATGAAATAAAAAATACAACTTCAGTTGTACTTGTTTCTAAAACAACAAAGGTTGCCCTTCAATCAAGGTCTGAAGAAGTGTTTGAATCATTAGAAATTGTTTTTAAATCTGTGTAAGATTATTGATGGATTCACGCAGGAAAGTAGAGTTATTGTTGGGATGGAGGAATTACAACGCCCTGTTCACATGATGGGTGTAATCAAAATGCCCTATTCACATGATGGGAGTAATCAAGGGCCAGCAGACGACAATCCTATCACACATGATTGTGACCTTTCCCAGTGACTTGCTGCAGGATTTTGTTCCATTCTATAGATACTCAATTCTGGTTACAACGTCCATTTTGGTATAGAAAATTGTGTAAACGTATTGAATAATGATAATGATGAGAACCGTTATATCTGTGAATATGCTTGCACTAATTTTTGCTTATTATTGATGATAGGAATAATAAAAGTGATATAATAATAGTAGTGATGATAATGATACTAAAAATAGTGCTCAAAATTCATTTCCATTGCCTACCCATATGCCTCATACACGTTTCTCTGGGTTTTTGTTTTGTTTTATATACTTGAATTTGCAATGTATAATCTGTTTCTCTATCTAATTATACCGTGTTGGTGGTAGTTTGTTGGATGGAACTAAGTCAAACTGACATGGTCAGTTACAGGGGGGCGTTTCATCACGTATCTTGTCGGTGATTTTTACTGACAAATTTGCCCCCAGCCAATCAGATGCAAGGATTTCAGTAGCTTATAACAATTATTGCAACTTGTCATAGATGAGAAGTTTTATGAAACGGGGCCCCAGGTGTGAACAGGTAGGAGCTTAATTCATGGAAGGTTACGGATTTGCATGATTATTGAATCAATGATAAAGTCAGATGTCAATTCATAACAGATTTAGAAGTAGAATCAGAAAGCTGGGAATACATTTCTCTAGGCTGTGGTAAGGTATTTTTTTTTAAATTCACGATTGCGTGACTGGAGTGGAGCGTTGTTTGTTATTGTTTGTGACTGTTTTCTTTATTCATGTTGGGTTTTATCAAGCACTTAACTCTTTGGTATTATACTGATATTCTGATTACTGTGTTATAGAGCATTATTTTGTATAAAACAGCAGCATTTTTAGTTTCAAAAAATTCTTTATGTTCAAGTCTGAGAGTAGTGTAACACATTTATCATAAAATTATGAAATATTGAGTTCATCATAAAATTGGAAGTTTTCATTATCGATATAAAGTAATGTACATGTATAATTTATTGCACAAATATATAGAATGCAGTGCTGTATGGGAGTTGATTGTACTTTTGCATCTTAGTACATGTACCAGTAACTTGTGCCTGTTTTGAAAAAAAATATTTACAAAAAGCCCTCACTTGCTTGAAGGCGACATTAAATAACTTATCCTTGATAGTCCCAAGTGCTCTGGCATTGAGTCATGCAATATGATAATATTCTAATGCTAGTAGTATAATATTTCTAATGATAAAGTTATTTGTGCTGATGTAGTTCATCTTTCGTAAAATAAAAATAGTAATATTGTGAATTGTGGTGATTTCTTGTAGTAAGATTAATGAAAACACTGATGGAAGTGAATTGATATTGAGGAAGAGTATAATGACGCTATACATTAAAGGTACTATATAATTTGAACTTGTGCACGTTGAAAAATCGATTCAAAATGTGATCAGTGGAAAGCTACATCATGTGAGTTTGGACAACGGCGAGAAATCATTAGCACAAAATATAGCTTTATTCATGAATATGGCTGTCAGAGAGATGAAGGCTTATTTGTGCCATTGTATGACTAGATTTATTTATCATTTTTAATGAAAGTGAATTTAAATTTTCCTTTTTCTTTAAACTTTAATATTTTCTTTCTTCAAACATTTTTTTTAAACTAAGATTTATTTCCTTACATTCTTAGCCAACTTCAATAATGATTCAACTACTCTCACCCTTATGTCAGAACATTACATAGTACATGTACAATATACCTTAGTACTGTAAAAGTGGAAATTTTCATGCGATTAATTTTTCGCGCTCGGCCGAGTAAGGTGAATTTCACGTGTATTTAATTTCGCCGACACACTAGGCTCATGGGCCAAAGATTACATAAACAAAAATATATTATTTTCGCGCAAATTACATGCCGCACGAAGTTGCGTGGAAATTTCCACGCCGCGAAATATTCCACGTTTACAGTATTGATAATGATATTGATTGATCGCCATTGTGTTCTAGTCTAACCCCACCTTCTTCCTCTCTTCCATTCTCTCCTCCCTCCAGGGTCAATGGTGAACAGTAAGGTGTCTGCAAAGATCCAACAGCTACTCAACACACTGAAGAGACCCAAGAGAAAACCACTCCAAGAATTTTTCCAAGATGAAGAAGAAGAACTAGAAGGTATCACTCGTTTCAATCTTCATTTCATTCTTCTTCTTTTTTTGCTGGCATACCTTGTAGTAGGCTGTAAATACCTTTCAACCAGAAATGTTTCCCTGCAAGGAACTTTTGGAAATTCTGCCAGTGGTCAAGATTTGTGAAAGCTTTATGCTGAAAAATTAATGAATCGCAATTTGACATTGTGTGAAATTGTGAAAGGTTATTCAGACAAAGGCAGTCAATCATTAAGAAATTTCTTACATGGTATGTTACAGTAATCTGTTATACATGTATGCTGTAAAAAAAAAAAAAAAAAAGTAAAGCCCCATTTAACATTACTATTCTCATCATTATTTATGTTAAATGAATGGCAAGAGTCAAATTTTTAAAAAAATAGTAAATTTAGTTTTTGAAATTAATTTATTTTATTTTTTCATTTTTTATTTTTAATTTTTTTGTTTTGTTTTGTTTGTTTATTTTTTTGTTATTTCTTCTTTTTTTTTTGGGGGGGGGGGGGGTAAAAAAAACGTTTATAATGTTCATAAATTTCACAAAATTGGCCCCTATGCATACTCACTGATTTGTATGTTAGACAGTACAGAAATGTGTGCCATATTGACATACATACTAGAGCATTGCTTATTGAACCATAAGATGTCAGAAGCAAAAATCCGTACATGTATATAACCATGATATTAGCATCTAAAAGGAAACAGTTAACCTTCTTGATCCCATGATATGTTGTTCCATGAAAAACAATTGTGTAGATGGTAAATCCATCAATCAGTATTTCAGCATGTGTAAATTTGATCATATTCTAATAAAATTTGGAATAACTTATGAAATTTTTGTGTTTTTTTTCCTTCAGCTGCAAACGAGATGGACCCCAATGCACCTCAACCGGAGGGTAACACCATCACCCCAGCAATCGGGGAGCAGCTAAATGTATGAACATGTAATTTTTTTCAGAGGAGCATTCATCAAGCGTTTTTGTCAGTGAATTTTATCTGATTGGCTAAGAGCAAATTTGTCAGTAAAAATCACTGACAAAACACTTGATGAAACGTTCCCCTGAATGGACGATCAGAGGTGTCGCAAAACCCATTTTGAAATGGGGGGTGGCCAGTTTTAGGACCATATTTGCCGACAAATTGGTCAAAAATTGCCCAACAAGCATAAAAATTGCTGATGAGGTCCTTAAAAAATTAAATTTTTTCCACTTAAAAATTTGAATGGGGAAGGGGAGGGGAATGTCACACCCCACACCCCATCTGTTGATGCCCCTGATGATGATACCCATGATGATGATGATGATGATGAAACAGGGTTCATCCATTTGGTAGAGTTCATTGGAACAAGTTTTCTTCACACAATGAGATTTATGTGTATTCTGAGACTGTCCTACAAACTATGTAAAGCTGTGTCGTACGACTGGTCAAATACTAGTACATTTTATACATACATATTGTCTTGATCTTCAAACAATTTAAAATCACGAATCATCTTAGCATATCATGCTATCAACATCTAAATGTCATGACAGTCAACATTGATTTACAAACGTGTAGTTGCATGCATCTGATTGCTATCATCTATGATTACCCTCATCTCTGGTACAGGTTCCGACAGGCCTGCCCAGGAATTTGGAGGCGGCAGTCCAGAGATACGGGACGGCAACCCCCAAGGTTCCGGTGGTCTCGTCACTAGATGCCAATGGCAAAGTACATTTCCAGCTGACTTATGGTAAGCCACTTGTAAATCTCTAGGATTATTATATTTTTTTGTTGTTGTTACTACATGCAATATATCAAGATTTATATACTTAGAGATATATACATGTATATGTGATATTTCTATAACTTTTGTCTTTTGAATTGTATTAACCCCTTCCATGCCACCGGATTTTTGAGCAATTGTCAAAAACGAACTTTCAAGAGTTAAATATTAACTTTCAATACGTTTTCTCTTGAGCAAACTGGGCAAAGATATATTGCATAGGAATAAACATTATATTGATGGCACACGTTTCTGTATGAGGAATGATTTTCAAGCCATTCT